>CM046436.1:4909139-4944139 GCA_025506505.1 Flaveria sonorensis
TAGTAGAAGTCATCAAACTCTTCGTCAAGATCGGTGGTAGAACACCTAATATCACCATTCACCAAGCTCATGTCTGGGTCCTTCCAAACAAAGAAACATGTTATATGCTTTCTTTATAACCACACTATATATGGTGTATATGAAAAACGAGAAATCTAATCCTTTTCGGTCTTATACTTAAAAAATAGTGGTAATTGAATTGTCTAAATGGGCCTGTTGGACATATATAGTTGTTGATCTATCAATAGTTGTTAGTTCATTGCTAGTTGTTTGTTACTTTGTTATAATAGATCTCTTTGCCGCCTCTAAAAGAAAACAGTATCCAGATTTAAGTTAAAATACCAATGCATGGTTAAAAATTGAGTCAAATATAAGTTTCAAAAACACACATACACAAAAGAAACACACGTGAACTAAACATAAACGCTGTAACTTAGGGAACAAATATAAATTAACAAATATAAACGAGTAGACAAGATGTGTGTTCTGTGTTCATATTCGTTTGTTAAATAACAAACACAAGTATTATTCATGTTTGTTGTTTATTATAAGCAAACTCTCACAAGACAATTCACCGAAAGTCCTATCCATTTAAAGAACTAATTAAGTTTCTAAATTCTTGCACACCCGTGTCTCTGTAACGATATACACAATATGGATTCAGTATTCAATTTGAAAACGAGGACCACTCAGAAGACCGTTACTACCAGTAAGTTGTTGAAGCTAATACTACACTTATATTAAATGCTAGAAACTTCTCCCCGCTATAATATACTTTTTGTTTCTTTATATGAAATTCAGAGTTTGGAATCAATAATGGTGCCGAAAATGTTGATAAAGATGAAAATGTTAAAACTTTAAACATCTTTACCTTACATAACATTTTATATTCTAATTTCCTATTTTGTATTAATTAAATGAAACGTTCATCTAGTTCTCGACATTAATGCACCATGCAACGACTTCTTTTTTATTATATTTTCAAACGTATTTTATATCACAGATACAAACTATCACAAGCACACACTGCAGCAGAGATCAATAAATTATAAAAAACTTATGTTTCTGTATCTCAAAATTTAATAAAAACTAAAAAAAGATTTGAATTCGAGTATTAGCTGTATTGAAAAAAGTTTCATTTGAGTCAGAGAGTTTTCTCACTTAAAAATGAGTTTTCTTTTCAAATAGCATTGGTTTATTACTCAAGATATAGAGATGATCAGATTGACCAGTGGCATAGCAGTGATCATTAGCCGTTCAAAACTAGAAAAGTTAATATCAATTTGTTTTTAATATTTGATAAAAGTAAAATTTTATTTAAAAAATTAAAACATTAATTTACCTTCAAAAGTTTAATAAACTTTTTCAATATTAATTCAAAAGTTTTATTATCTTGGATCAAATTGAAACAATAATTAAACTTTTGATTAAATTGAAACAACTTAAAAACTTATAAAAATAAATTAATATTTTTAATATTTTAAAAAAAAATAATATTTTTGTTAAAATCTTAGTAAGGAAAATCAAACTAATCAAATAAAAAAATTATATATATAAAAAATAATAAAAATAAAAAATAAAAAGACGTCAATATATTAAATACTTGACACAATCATTCAGCCAATTGCCAGAGAGCCCATATTTACACTTACCACCCACCCTCATCTCTCTTCCCCTCACACCACCATGCTCATAATATCATTATCCTCATCATCATCATCTTTTCACAACTGCCACTCCGCCACCCTCACCTCCGCAGACAACACTTCCTCCGCCTCCCCTCCTCCACATCAACCCCAACAATCCCCCTCCGCCGCCGTCTACGCCGACTCCGCCCGCCACTCCGCCCTCCGCACCCCAACCTCCCCCTCTTCTCCGGCGCCTTCGCCGGCGCCGGCCAGTACTTCGTCACCCTCCACCTCGGCACCCCGCCGCAGCCCCTCCGCCTCATCGCCGACACCGGCTCCGACCTCATGGGTCACCTGCTCCGCCTGCCGGAACGACTGCTCCGCCACCCGACCACGCATTCCGCCTTCCTCCCCGCCACTCCTCTCCTACTGCCTCCACCACTGCTTCGACAAACCCTGTCGCCTCGTCCCCCACCCGCGACCCCCCGTCGCGTGCAACCACACGCGCCTCCACCCCCGTGTAGATACGAATACTCTTACGCCGATGGGTCGATCACCAATGGGTTTTTCGCTAAGGAAACGACGTCGTTCAACTCCACTCCGGCGACGTGTTACAGCAAAACGGTTTAGCGTTCGGATGCGGGTTTAAACGTCCGGCCCGAGTGTTTCCGGTCCGGGTTTTCATGGAGCCAAGGCGTAATGGGCTGGGCAGTGGGTCCATATCATTTGTCTCTCAACTCGGTCACCGGTTCGGCAACAAATTCTACTGCCTGAAGGATTACACCGTCGTCCCACCGCCGACGAGCTACCTCTTGATCGGCGACGGCGCCGGCGCCGGGCACCAATGGGTATACTCCGTTGATAAAAAGACCTTTATCGTCTCGTTTACTACATTGGGATCGAAAATGTGTACGTTGACATGTGAAACTACGAGTAAACCTTCTGTGTGGAGCATCGACGACTCCGGCAACGGCCGGAACCATCATCGACTCCGGCACCACCCTGACATTCCTCCCGGAGGCTGCCTACCGCCGCGTGCTCGCGGCGTTCCGGCGGCGCGTGAGATCCCACCGCCGGAAGGGTCGCCACCAAACTTCGATCTCTGTTTCAACGTCTCCGGCGTTAAGAAACCGAGGGTTCCCAAACTGAGTTTCAAACTCGTCGGAAAGTCGGTGTTGTCGCCGCCGGGGGGAATTACTTCATCGACACGGCGGAGGACGTGAAATGCTTCGCGTTGCAGCCGGTGACGTGCCGGGGGGATTTTCCGTCATCGGAAACCTGATGAACAAGGGTTTTGTTCGAATTTGATATCGGAAGATCGCGATTAGGGTTTTCACGGAGGGGGGTTCTTGATTCGGCGAGTGATGACGTCAGCGGAGATTGGATTTTGTGTACGTAGTGATATTATATATGTTAATGTTATTGATGTGTTATTATTGTTGGATTTGGGATTTATTTGATAAGGAAGTGTTAATAATAATGAAATCTTGGGGGCGAAAGGGATCTTAAGCATGTGATGTATTTTTGTCGTTATAAATCAACACAAAAGGAACCAAGAAATGAGAGATAATTTAATCTGCTTTTTTGGTGTTGTCGGCTTTCTACTGGGCATTTCACGTGACCAAATTATTATTATTATTTTATCTTTTAAACTTTTCGTCAATTACGATAATATATAAAATCGTAATGTAATTTGTTATTTTTGTATTGTGTTTTTCTAATTATTATATGATTTTTGCTAGGATGATTCATTGGTGGGCGGTTAGAAAAGGAAAAGTGATTAGATGTACAAATCTTGTCATTTGAATTTTTCTTGTGACAAATCTCTTCAAAAAGTGTAATAACATAACTACTAATCTAGAATCTCTGATTAATAATGCACTGATTAAGTATTTCTTGTTTGGATTCTAGCATTAAATTTTTGTATGTTAGATTTAGAAGAGAGATTTTGACCTAGATATCTTGAAATTTGCAATAATAACATAAATTTTGGAACGGATCAATTAGCAAGAACATTTAAATTATTTCTAATCAAGTAAATAGACCAATCAACGATAATTTGTAATGACTCCACACATGGAGACCATCACGAAAGGCATTTTTTTCTAGTTGGAGAATGGGAGAGTTCTTTTCGATTGTCTTAAAAAATCGATTACCAAAGTTGAGAGCTCCTAAAACTTGCTTATGATCTGGTAGTTGGGAGGTCATCAATGATCTAGTAGTAGGAATGATCCATCAGAACTGTTGATTCATCAACTTGCTGATCTTGCCACGTGGTGATATCGATGTCACTTTTATTACTAGTAACCAATTTACTACTAACAACTAAGTTGCTACTAGTAACCGATTACCAAGATAAAAAACTAAAAATATAAACCTTGGTTCCATTTGTGTATAAGAAAGGAGTAGAAGAGTAGAGAAGAATGTTTAACTTCTAGTGTAAAAGAACTTGTAGAAAATTATTTAATTTGTAATGTAAACTATAGGGGTTAATTTTTTTCAAGCCAACGGCTACGCTAAAGGTAATGGCTTGGCGTCGGCTTCTACAATGGGTTTGCGAACCTGTTTTTTAACCGGTCCTCGAAGCCTCCAATGTGTGACAGTGTTCCGATTTATCTGCCACAACCTAAGCCCAACCGCGCCCGACACCCTAACCATATATGAAAGAAATGCTATTTATGAGAACTGTGTATTACACCTCAATTATGTTTTAGATTTTTATATAATCGTTTAATTTGTCGTTATTTATAAATACGATTTGCCGTATCTTTAGTTGAATTTGACTTCTCTTGCAACAAAAATAAGATCTACAAATAAAAATTGATGTTAACGAATTTCATAATTGAGCACAATGACCAAACAATTAATTGTACTTGAAGATCTTGAAAATTGAAAAGGAAAATCATACCGACTGTTGTTTAAATTACAAACACTCTGGAAATATGATATATTAAACTTGTGGGTTTGGGTTTAAATAAACAAGTTCGAGGTAGTTCTGGTCAAACCCAAACACATTTACTAAAAGAAACGTGTTTGGGTTGACATAATAGGCTTACGAATTGACTCATTTAACCTGTTAATTTGAAACATTTACTTTTTTGATTTTATTACTTAAAATGATAGGGTATTTTAAGTGAAACTAAAAGATAAAAAGAAAATTAAGAATCAAATTTAATAGTTTAAACGTAACTTTTGTATCAATGTGATTTTCTTGTAAATTGTTACCTTGAGTACAAAATATTATTAACAAAAAAGATAAATATTTCAACTTCAGGTGGCTGCTCTTGTTAATATGCAAAAAACTCTACTGTGTATTATATCGTGTAGCACTCATGTCATGATCGAGTTCGTGTTGGATTCGACCCGTTAGTACAATCATGACCCATTTAATATTCGTAGTAAACGTTGTTTAAAGACGAATATAAATTATTAATAGATTAATAGACGTTGAATAGTTTAGAATAAGCCGCAATGCAAATTCAAAGCTTTACGGTTTACCTATATATATATATGAAGACTTCAGGGTATGCGGATGTGTACATCTTACAGCCAATGGAAAACTGAAACGACTAGGGTAACAAAAATCTACATATGATTAAATTTGTGAAAATAAACATAAATTAATCAAGTAAGGTAGTTAACTATAAATTCAATAATTGAATTGAAGTTGCCATAGTAATTATAGTAGTACAATTATATAAGCTAGTATATATTATGATGCAATATTATTAACGAAATAGTATTTAGTTTACGAATAAGATTAAAATGGGATACATAACTAATAACGTAAAAAGTATAAAATGTGAGAGTATAGAATAAAGACTTGAACGTCAACCACGGAGACAAACACACATAAGATAGTACTATTCAACAAGTCAATCATGAAGCACTTTGTAAGTTGATGATAGTGAGATAATTGCATGCATGTAAATGGACTAGAAAGCAAAACTTAAAATCAACATAAATCACATAACGGATGCACTTGCTCATCAAATCTTTTAAGACACTTGCTAATCAAACCCTCAACTTCATAGATTTTGCATATCCATCCACAAGATATATTTCATAACTTTATATCTAATTAATGCAATTACCAGTTTTTTTTAAATAATGCCTTCACATCCTAATAGGCATTAACACCAAAGTGGAAAAGTAACGGATGTTACTCATTGGTCAATGATATCATTTTAAGAAAGATCATATTAACTTTTACTTTTTTTATTGGATAGAAGACGAGGACATATATATTTTTTTTCTGAAATTCCTTCTAAAATATACCTTATAATGTGTTCTTATGAGATTTTTAGACTGTTCATCATGTACAAAATACATATATGTGATACATAATCACTACTAGAAAAATTTCTAGTATCACCGATATACAGTATTAATATGTTTTCCGAGTCGATCGCAAATTGAAAAGGATGCACGAAAAATAAATAAACAACTATATTCTCGAAATTGATTTCATAAGTTAACACACTTATTATTCTACTAAATCGTGGGAGATAACAAGACAGCCAAAAATATGTTGACACTAATTCTGTCGTGTAGACTCACGATCCTATTATGTCATTACCCTAATTGATTATCATAACCATTATTGACCTCCGTTGACTATAATATTGTACTATTTAATCCTAATTCATCACAATTGCTCCTAAATGATTTATGTTAATTCTCCATAATTTATTACGTTTAATGAATTATGTCAATTGATCATAATGAGTTACTGATCATATTTGGTATTAATTTATTACGTTTAATGAATTATGTCAATAGATAATCAAAACTCACTTTTTATATTTACTATAGTTTTTATTAACTATTTCTGTTTATTTAGTTTTTAAAAACTATTTCTAGATTCTAATATGGCTTTCTTTATAAATTTTAACTAATTTACTGTCAACTATCCTAAATATTTATTTTTTAATTTTGCTACGGATTTTGCTAGGGTATTAATATTATTATTTATTATTTCTAGATTTAGGTTGCTACGGATTTTACTATGGATTCTTTTGATGATATTTTTTTCATTATTTAAATATTATATTTTCACTTTTGCTACGAAATTTACTACGGATTTTATTTAAATTATATTTTAATGTTTATTTCTTAATCTGCTATGAATTTTGCTAGGTGTTACTAAAACTATTTTTAGTTATTTTTTTCAACATTTATTTATTGTGCTACGAATTTACTACGAATTTATTAAATAATTTTTAATATATTTATTTTAAAACTTTTGCTATGAATTTTCTTACAGATTGCTATGACACCTTTTGCTATAGCTTATCCGAATGCAAAACGTAGTAACATGTATCCATAGCAAACCCCTAGCTAATCCGTAACAATTTTGCAACAGAATTTTTTTATAGCAAAATTTCGTAGGAGATACTTGTTTGTGTAGTAGTGACAAGTAGCCATAGAACAAGTATTGCACTTAAAACAACGAAAACACCACCACCCAACAAAAGTCTTCTACTTGGCTAGATTTTTCTTCTGTTAAGAAATTTATAGATTTATTCAGTTGTATTATATTTCTAATTGGGTCTCTTTTTGTTGTTGTATTCATTCAATTGTTATAATGTATCCAACATAAAAGGTAAACTAACAATTGCACAATATCTTCTTAAATTAGAAAACATGTTATGCAGCGTTATTCTTTTAATTATCAAACTAAAATTGTCTTCAACCTTTGAATCACTTCTATCCTAACTCGCAATTATACTACTGAAAATGAAGATTCTAGATTAATCGACCTTCTTGAAGCGACTATGGTTCTCTATATTGTCGCCCTCCTTCATTGCAACCATTAAAACAGGGATGATACGCAAAATCATGACTAAAGGGCGTTATGGATTTCTCGTTGCTTACTTAGCAAAACTCGAAGGTTTTGTGATTTTATGAGATGGAGTTGAATTTGTGCTATGTGCTACATTTGCTAGATGTTTCATTGCGTTTGGGGCAATGTAAATGGTGTTCTTTCAAGATAAGCAACATCTCACTTCTTTTCATCATTGTCTTTGTTAGTTGCCAAGCATGATTGCTATTTCAGAAATGAGAGGATTGTTTTTCAAGATTTCACAACAAGTCTACCTTCCAAAAACATTATATGTTACTTTTTTCATATTATATATGAATCTAGATATATATTTTCTTTCTACCTGATACACAATTAGTTGAATATACAAAAATAAATATTTGACAAAAGTAAAAGTATAATGATGAGAAAGATAGAAAACCTCAAATAAGAGTAGAACAAATATATATATATTTAGGTAATTTTGAAAATTTTAAAAATAATTTGATTACTAATATTATTAATTTTGCCGGACTTGATGTTATTACTAAATTTTAGAAGCATGGTTCAAGCTATTAATACCATCCTATTTTTCTTTATACCATTTAATTGTTTTACATGCGCCTCCTATACAAAGTATAGAGTAAAACTGCGTTTATAAGATCGTGAAGTGATCTGAACCCCTCCTCGGATCATACGTACAACGAGAGTTTAGCCGAACATCATGTAAGTTTCTTTCCTCAGTATTCTAGTTATTTTTTGATTTACATCGTATTATGCCATTTATTAAACTTATAGATATATCAAAATGAGTTTGTACTCGTGGGTTTATATGGTAGATTTTCTTAACACGGCAATAACAAAATAATACAATATATACACCAAATGTGTTATTAAACTCCTATTTCAATTCTAACATCTATATGCTTATAACAATTTTAATATATTCACACATTAATACCAAATTTAAATCTAAACATTTATACTATATTATAGTAATAAACTAATAACAACTATATACAAATTTCTACAAATTTTTTATAAATTTTGTTGATACACTATACAATTTTAACAATTAAATGCTTACATCACTTTTAACATTTATTAAATCTAATGTTATATAGTATTTAATTATTAACATCGGTTACCAATACAGTTGCATACTAATATTTAATTATTTATTAATACTTTTATTAAATTTGCCTTGAGTTTTCAAACTGCTATTCAAGTTTTGTTATATGTCTTGTAAGAAGCTTGAGTGTGGTTGAATAGTTAATTTTAATTCTATCATCACTTTTATAAAAACTTTGTTTCTTTATGAAATATTACCTATTAAGATATTATTAGTTTTAGAAAATAATAAACAAGTTTAAAATAAAAAAAATATAAACACAATAACACAAAGATCAACGATAGTTCGGGTGGATGTTAATCAATCTGACTTGCGCTTATTCTTTATTATCCACGAAAAGTTTGCTTCACTAAGAAATTTTAAAAATATAGAGATTATCTTTACAACCATTCTCTCTAATATGATAAAAATTATAACTCTCGTAGATTGCGTTTTGGTAGAAATAAAAAAAAAGACTTTACACCAATCAAGGTAGCGATCATCTTTACAAATAATCTTTCTATCGTAGATTTATCTATCTAAATATCGTAACATTGTTTTGGGTGACCACTCATGATAAACACTCAAACACTAAAAAGAATCATACATTATAGATAACTTAGAAGTTAGAATTGGACTTAAAGGTCTACAGCATACATGTAAAAGATGACGGGTCAAAGGTCTTCGGCATACATGATATATCACATTCCTTATAACATGATTATATGATCTCATTTGATTAATACACACATTTTTCTTGGTTTTTTAGAACGACAAATCTATTCTAATACTAATTTTAAATTACTCCATATTACACAATTAACTGGGTAATATTTTAAATCATTTTATCTTTATTTTTTTCTTTGTTTACTAAATTATTTTTAATAATTCTATCTTCATTTATCAACGACCAAGTTCTTAGTGATCCCAACCACAACTCAAAAACGCAGAAGGAAACACAAATCTTGATGAAATCTAAGGCTGTGTGGATTCTTTTACCAACCAAAGTAGCTACGCTTTGCTTTTGTGTCGTGCACCTTTAAATTCTAATAATGCAAGTGGGACATTTCTCCGATGTCACTATATAACATTACACTTTATAAAGCATATATTTTACACTAGTTAATTGACCTGTGTACTATACGAGTTGAATAAGAGATATACAAAATTAACTATTTAATTTGTTTTAATTTAAAAAATCATTATCATATTAAATCATATGATATGTAAACTTTTAAAAATTGAGTTGTGGTTATTCAAAAACAAATTCTTGACTATTAGGATATTATTATCATATTAAATAAAAATTTATTTATTTAAAAATATAAATAAATTTATAAAGTTTGACTTAATTGATATTTTTTATATTCTTTAAAATACAAATTAAAATTGAGATTAAACTTCAAAATATTGACATACTTGATTTTTGTTTAAACTAAATAGGTTTATTATGGAAATGAAACGTAGATAAATCCTAAGTGGACACACTAAGAAAATGTCATATAACAACCAAGTTAATCTTTTATTAATATCTAATTCATATTACTTGTTGATTGTATATCTTTTGCAGTTTATTGAAACGTTTGAATTTGTTTCTATTGAGTTATTAACAAAGTATATTTGCTAATGAAATATCGAGCATGCTCAAAGGAGAATAAGGATGTTGTCATGCCCATACTATTTTTTTAAGTCCCTAAAAAACTATGGGTGTAAATAAGTCGAGTTTATCGAGCCTAAGTTTGGCTAAACTTTATTTAAAATTGTAATCAAGGGATAGTCTTGTGGTAATTGATGTATTTTATAATCAAAAAATTAAAAGTTAAAATTCTATAAGATGTAGGTTTTCCTGAATTTATCCTAAAATAATTGTAGCCATACAGATGGTCTTTTTTTTGAACGGCAAATATGCGATCCTATTTCAGAGGATATGTGTTATCTTAATCGGGTCCACATATCCATTTCCATCCAAGACCACACCCTTAATACCCTTAGGAAGAAACCTATTGCTGAGAAAACCCATGGCTCAACTCTATGCATTTTGCTTAGAGTGAGACTTGAACTCATTACCTCCTCTTATTTACATGTTATGGGTACCTCATATTAACCAGTTGGGCTAAGGAGTGTTGGGATGGTTGGGGTTTTTTTATTGTTAAGAGTGTTGAACCTCTATTTAAATTTTTTTCTTATTTTTATAATTAATAAAAATCATTCCTTTTATATAGCAACTCCACATCTTCATAATTTTCTCTCTACATTCTTAACACAATATTAATTTTTCACACCAATTCAATTAATTTAACTCTTCGTAATTCTATGTAAACTGGCCTCAAGCCGAAACAGAGTTTAACGCTTAAAAGATGATTTAGAGATGAGACTAATAATAAAGTCTCCTTTCCTCAACCATAACGGTTGCAAATAAATTTTGAAAAGAAAATTACTTTTAATGAAACAATGTAGCATAAAGAATATTATATTTTGCAAATATTTTCTTTCTTTTTAATTAATGAGTTTTAACAATATATTTTTTTTACTTTTAAATATCATTTAATCTTAAAACTTACAGAATTTTATACTCACATAACTTTTATAAGAAAAATAAATCACCAATAACATCAGACTACAAGACTGTCAACAAAAAGACTTCTGAAATGTCACCTGATGAATAGTTAAATGCCAATAAGATATCGGTCCATTAATGTTGTGTGTTTGACTCTTTGTACTACAAATGCTCATCTTGTTTGCTCAATTTGGAACTTGCCTTGTACTATCAAGTTAGAAAAGATGAGCCTTTATGAAGTTATTAAAATGTAAATCAAACTTTCGATTTAATTACTAATATACCAAAATAATCTAATTTTAACAATAATCATTATACTTCACAAGAAAACTTATTAATGTTTTGTAATTCATCCAAAATAAATAAATAATTAAGTAAGAGGCAATATCACAAATTTATATGTGAAACATTAAATGTTTTAGGTGTGACTCATAAAGAATGGGTGGTTTGGATAATCAAAAGGTATTTTGGTAAAATAGTTTATTTAATATGAGGTTATTTTGTATGAAGTGAAATAATTATGGTTAATATTAATTAATAAAAGTTTGGATAATCAAAAGGTATTTTAGTAAAATAATTATATTAGTAATGCACAATAACATTTATAAATAAATCCAATTGAAATGTTAACAGTTCTTTTTTATTTTTTTAATTTTTATATCTCATATATACTTTGTAATGAGAGAAATGATTATTAATAATGCCAAAATATCGTGATACGTATTAAGTTTTGACAAATATGGATTATGGCCCGATGTTAATATAGAAATAAAATAGGTTTCGGGCTGCTCATGGTAAATGGGTTAGTTAACTGGGCCAATAGTTGATAATGGGCTTTAAACTTTAAAGTGGGATAAATATATGGGACGTGGTTTCAACTTTTAACAAGGAAAATATAATGGTTTTCAACAAAATTACAATGGAAGTAAAATGTTAACTTTTACAAAGAAACTACTTATTCATTTCAAGATTATTCTTACACGGCTTTAAAAAATATATGATAAGGTATAGAATATGACTTTTGAGACTACATATCAAATAGAAAATTGTACAATCTTTCAACTTTGGTTTATTTCTATAAACAAAAAACTATTAAATAATAAACAAAAAATAGCTAGAACTCAGTGTTACAGAATGTAGCATATATTATGTATTTAAGTGTATATAGCTCCTTACTCGTTGAAAAGTCAAATTATTTTGGCTCGAACTCGATGACTCTAACAAACATTTACGACAAGTTTGGGATGAAGTTAGGCACTCGTAAAAAACTCAATACGCTTTCACTCAAAGACTATATGAATAAGGCAACTTGTTTACTTGCTCGTATAAGTTATCTAACGTGTATATTTATAGTTTGATATTATAAAACTTAGGACTTGTATAATTTCAGATTTGAGATTGTTATTGATTTCTTACTTGAAACTCTATGAAAATTAGATAGAGCATACAAAATCACTGAAAATGTGAAAAACAAGCCAACTCAAGTCGAACACAAGCTCAATTTCTAGCTCGATTTGAAACACTTATCTTTTTTTTTTTTTGTATATGTTTATATATTTTTGAGATATCGGATTCTTATGGAAAGCAAAAGATTTGCCATTGTGGTATTGGCGCAACAAAAAGAACAATGAATGATTCGATGTAAATTGATGGCGAAGTCTATCTAATAAAAACCCCCAATCATATGAAAGTTGTTTAGACATAATGTACATGGGATCCTCTTGGGATACTAAATAATATTATATGATATTTATTTGATTATGTCCGTTTAATTTCATTGACTTTGTAGTCCATTGGTCCTAGTGTCTTGCTTTTACTTTCCGAAAGATCTCTTTGAGATTGATATAACATCAACTCCACGTCTTCTTAACTAATTTCTAGAGGAATTGTTCATATATAATAGATACAAGCACTAACTACATAATAAAAGTCGCAAAATATGAATTTGTTACTACCAACTAATATTATTACGTATAAATCACCTTCTATAAATCAAATCTCTATTGCACTGGTCTAGAATGAGTATCCTTAACTGTAGTCAATACCTTGAGTATGGGTGAAGCCTTTCATCATTAGTCAACAATAAAGCCTTTTTCTTGAAGACTAATTTGCTCTAAAGAGACATGATGTTAGGAGGCGATTAACGATAATGTATGTTGAGTAACTTATTACAAAATAATTCTCTAATAAGAACCACCATCAGTGACCTCACCTCCACCATTGTCGCTAACAGTTTACACTATCATTATCCTCTATTCCTCGTTCCAACTATTTTCAACCCCTAAAGGCCCAAATACCAAACTCAATTTCATTCGAACGTGTGGGTAATGATGGGTTTGGTGCGTGCTCCTGTGTAAGACCATCAAAGAAAAAGGTTTGACCATAGAAGATGGTGGCTACCTGCAATGCTTTTAGTCCCAGTGTGGTAGCTACTAATCACTGCCTTGGTAAGCTACTACCTCACCACTAGCTAATCAGACGCGAGCCCTTCCTCAGACAGATTCCTCCTTTTGCTCCTCAAACCTATGGGGTGTTAGCAGTCGTTTCCAGCTATTGTTCCGTCCCAAGGATAAGTTCTTACGTGTTACTCACCTGTCCGTCACTGGAAACACCACTTCCCGTTCGACTTGCCTGTATCAAGCATGCTGCCAGCGTTCATCCTGAGCCAGGATCGAACTCTCCAATTCTTTTGTCCTACTTGAAATAAAAAGGTAGTAATGATAATATTTGTAGTAAGAACAACACTAGTAGTATTAGTAATACTGTTAATGAATATATTGTTATTATTGCCACTACTATTATTATCATGATCACGTGAGTAATAAAAGCAATATCCACCAACAAAAGATTATTCTGTACATAATAACATGCAATTTAAAAGCATAATAACCATAACATGCAATTTAGAAGCTAATAACCATATTAATATAATAAAAATGCATACAATCAAGGCAAAAGCATAAATATATGAAAACTTTTATCAAAATGGTCATGATTTTTCAGCTTACAAGTCCGATTGCCATGCATGAACTAGACAATCCAAGCTATCCATTTTGTACATTTTCAATCTATAGGCTACAGGTTTATAGACGGCACATATGGCATCAGGGGTGTAACTACCCTTCGGGGTACGGGGTCAAACGACCCCATGAATTCGAACCAGTAGTGAACACTATAATACGAAAATTCTAGTGAACCCATAGTTTTTCTAGAAGTGAACCCATTAGTATTATGAACCTAAACAAAACACATGAAAGGAGTATTTCCTGGTTTCCACCCCTTACACGCGAGTATAGCTTCCAGGCTTATTTAGCCCATAACTTTTCGAAAAGTTTTAGGCTTAGCCTAAAAGCCGAGACGACAACCTTGTCAAAAGACTTGGATAGTCGTGAAGGCTAAGCCTAAACTCCTCCCTAGTTGGCTTCACCTAAGATACAGGCTTAGCCTTCATGACTATAAACGTTTGAAATTTTTTTGAAAAGTTATTGGCTGAATATGTTTAGAGGGTTGATGTGTGTTATAAGCTGACTGTGGATTATTTCAACCTATAACTTTACACGTGACATGTCCCAGAATTTGCCACATGGGGAATTTAATTTATTTAGTGTCATGTATGCCGACTAAGCCTGTAGACTATAGGCTGAAAATACAAAAATGGACAGTTGAGATCGATTTGATCCAGCATGACATGAGACTTGTAGTTTGAAAAATTATGATTATTTTAGTAAAAGTCAATCAACTTTGACCTACTTGTAAAATTTTCTGAATGTATAGATATAGTTAGGGCTGCAAACGAACTGAACGTTCAGCGAACAGTTCGTGAACCGTTCGGCGGGAAGTTCGTTTATGTTCGTTCATTTAGTAAATGAATAAACACGAACAAGAAAATTTCGTTCGTTTAGTTAAACGAACGAACATGAACACGAGCCGTGTTCGTTCATTATGTCCGTGAACGTTCGATAATGTGTTCGTTTATGTTCGTTAATGTCCGTTCGTGAACGTTCGACAATGTGTTCGTTTATGTTCGTTAATGTGTTCGTTTATATTCTTAATTTTGTGTCAGTTATTTTTATGACTATTATATCAAGTATTTTTCATATTTATGTTAAGTACTTGTTTATTTTGATTGATTTTGTGTAATGTTTGTAATATAAATGTAAATTTTATTCTAAAATAAATCTATAATCATTTGTATTCGTTTGTATTCATGAGTTTTTTTTTGTGTTTGTCATATTCATGAACAATTGTTTGTGTTCGTTGCTTGTGATTGTGTTAATTTGCGTTCGGTAAGTGTTCGTGAACAGTTCATGAACATGTTCATTTTCTTAATGAACGAACACGAACAAAGAATCTCGTCGGTAAGTGTTCGTGAACAGTTCATGAACAAGTATATTCTTAACGAACGAACACGAACAAGGCCTTGTTCGTGTTCGTTCGGTTCGTTTGCAGCTCTAGATATAGTGTTACCAGATTTCTTTTAGAATTTTCTTCTTACTCATCAGTCGTTTTTCGATCTATGCATCTTAGGCCTGAAGGGGCAGGGGGTGTGAAAATGACTAGTGTTTTCTACGTGTAATATTCCTTTCTTTTTTGGTTTTCGAATTCTTCTAAAACAAATTTCTTGTATTATATTTGAGAGCATGCACATGCTGCATCCTTGTACTAGATCATGATTATGGTAAAGTTTTTACTACTGCTTTTTGACTAGCAATTATGATCATCCATCTTACTCCCACGTTAGAAAAAAAAATGAAATAAATCTGATTTAAAACGTTTACTACATAATCAAGTACCTAAAGTGTTGTTAAATAAAATATTAAACAAGAGAACTTGTAAAACTTCTCTTCAGTATCTTATATTGATTAGGCAAGGTTATAGTAAAGTGATTATTTAATTGCAAAGCATAAAAAAATTATCAGTTTGACACGTGTTCTTTTATTGTTTTAAGTAGGAGGACATTTTGGTCATTCTGTCATATATGTTAGCTCATTATGTCTTATACGTTTATTGTGTCAAATATCAGTTCATTGTGTCATATATTTTATATATTTGTTATATATATATATATATATATATATATATATATATATATATATATATATATATATATATATATATATATATATATATTCATCATTGTGTTTATATAGACTTGTTTTATTTTTAATTGTTTCTATAGATTATATAGACTTGTTATCTATTATTGTATTTTACAATTAAAAGTGCATAATTATATAATTTCACCAATATATTTATCAAAACTCATAGTGTTAAAGATAACAAAATATGCAATTTTTTCTCTGTTTTTTTATGAATTATATAAACTTGTTGAATTACAACTTTCTTTTTAGAGATATTCTAGATTAAAAAATATGTGAAAAGAAACGCCACAGAAAGAAAAAAATTGTAAACCCCCTTTTTGCCAAATATGCTCGTGTGGTATCATAGGGATAAAAAATATAGATTTAGAAGATTCTTAGAACAAAAGGTATTTGGATGTACATAATATGAGAATATAAAATCAAAATTTTCTTCTATATTTAACTAGATATAGAAAAGGCACATTTCGACGCAATCTATAAATTTTAATCTATTGATAACATATAACCTAGTGCTCTAGCCAGCTATATCCAATCTTAATTTCTATATAGTTAGGTACTTATGTGCGGTGTAAAATGTCTCTTTATTTTATATTGAGAGGTGATTGTTACATAGAGTTCAAGTCATTAAAGCATATCCTTTTAATTGCATGTTATTTTATACATTATTCCCGTTTTATTTTTACATACCTCAATTTATCTTAGTTTGAGTTCATTGACTGCTAACACCTTCAACTTTCTTAGAACCATAGCCCCCACATTCGTTTGGTGTGAACTTAAAAGAATCAATGAAATGTTGGCGTTCGATAGTTCATTTTCATAGACCACAAGTCGACATTTAACCGATTAAAATGCATATATCGACAATGAAACCAAGAATGATGAACCACTCACAATGATGAATCACTTACCAATGGCTTTGTCTATGATGTTAGTTTACTCAAAAGCAAATTAAAAAAACGTATACTTAGCAATGCGACCAACTATTACCACACAACTATCATATAATTCGAGCAAACTGACTTACTTTGAAGGTATTCAAGAAAACATGCTTGTGAAACCAAATGATACATCTTAGTATAGCAACAAAGTTAACGACTTGTCAAATATAATCAAGATGAATTAGCTACCATCAGTGGCGGATCTAGAAAGAAAGTTCAGGGGTAACGTAAAATTTTTTTTAACGTACATTTACATTATAAAGGGGACTAAAGGAATATTATTATAACCAAATCCATTTGGGGTTGAAGGAATTGAACCCGAAGAATTGAACTCGAATGAGTTATTGACCCAATATCATCATTATTATTAGAACCAATATCCTACTCTTGAATTACCAATAAAACTGGTTTTTTGATCTTTCAAATCCCTAATTTTATAACAAATAAACACAATAAGATTACAAATTACACTTAGAAATAACACAATTTAAATACCTAATTTTAATATTAAATCTTTAATTCATCTTTTAAATCCCTAGTTTATATACTTAATTACATAAACCTAAATGTTAGAAATGAACCAAATAACCATTAATTTTTATAACAAATAACACTAAATAACTCTTAAATATTAGAAATCGAACAATACAAACCCTAAATCCATGATTTCATAGTGTAATAGAAAAAAAAAAACTAAAAATGCTACTTTGAATGGGCGGTGAATTTGTGAAAGATCACATGTGGGAGTGGCAAGGGCCGCTATGACACCCCGCGTTTTCAGGATAACCTTGTTTCTTAACCTTACCGCTCTCCGTCATGCTATGATTAAACAAGTCAGAATTAATCGAATTACTATTACTAAATAATAATGATAATTATTAATTTAACTACCAACTAAATTCAATTAACTTAAATTGCAAATTAGGAAATCTTGGAGGGCCAATGTGTAACTCTTACACAAACATCCCTTATAACCCTGACTCCCCCCCCTCTCGGCTTCACATCCTCGCAACCCTAACTCCCTCTCTTCTCTCTTGCCGGCAGTCCTTCTTCCCGCAACAATCATCCCGGCGACCCTCTCCTTCGAGGCGGCAGGCTTACGGTACATTCTTTGTACGTTTTTTTTTTCTTCGCTTGTCTCACCCGTTTAGTTTCGGTTACGGGTCGGCCCCCCGATCTTGAGCGTGGCTACGGTTTGGTTGCTAAACCCTTTTGTGTTTTACGTGCGGGTTGTGTGATGGTATGTGTTTATGTTTCGTGCGTATATATTTGTTATTATATGTGATGTACGTATGTGTTTCGGTGGGGGTTCACCATGGCAGTAAGTGGGGGCATGCTGTGCGTTCACCTTGACCCGCTTAGGGTTCTTGTATGGGTTATTGGGGGTGTGATCGGCTGGTTTCTGTTACGTTACTGGTTGGCGGGGTGGTTGCTGTTGTGTTCTATGTATGTGATGTTATATGGGCATGCATGTGTGTGTGTTTTATGCGACTGTGTGAGTTGTGTTTGTGTTGTGTATGGGCGGTATGTGGTTATGATTGTATGTATGCATATGTGGGCGCATGGATGTATATATATATATATATATATATATATATATATATATATATATGGGTGCTTATGGCTTGGGGTTTGGCAGTGGGGTGCCGTGGGTATGCATGCATGTATGTTTTGATTTTGGGAGCATGAAGGATGAGTTGGTTTTCTTGTGGGCGCATTGGGGGGGGGGGGGAGGTGTGTTGCATGGTTGGGCGCATGAGGGATGGTGTGGTAGATCTTGGTTTATGAGTTTTGCAAGTATAGCATCTTTTCTACATATTGTTAGGTGGGTGCAGGTTTCATTCTTGGGTGCGAAAATATATATGTAATGTATATGCTAAATGTTATGTTATGTGGTGTATATAATATAATTATATGGGTGGGTTGTATATAAATATAAAGAGGATTTTTTTATCAATAAGCTTAAACCATTAATGTGTGTAAAGAGTATCCATATGTGGTTTCAAGTGTACACGGGATAATACAGTTTATGCTTGCGAGAATGTGTCGTGTTGATTTTGTCGCTTGGGTTTGAGTGTACTTTGGCTTGTAACCGAACCGAGAACGCGAAACCGTACGAACCATTGTTAGTATTTAATAATTAATATTAATTATACAATAAACGTCCATCCAGGTTGTTCGGAAACTTAATCGCTCGGTTTACGCTAATTACTTTGCTGTGCATTTAAGGTGAGTTTACAGCCCCACTTTCAAATTATATTCTCTTTCGGGGGAGAGAAACATACTGCTTTTCATAAACTGTACATTACTTAGATTTTGTAATACTGCATATACTGGTTACTATTGTGATACCACTACACCTCATTTAGACCGTTAATATGGAATTAGCGAGGCGATTATTGGTAGATCTACTGGGTTTGACAAACCCTGCCCGGGCTAGTCGCGCTAGCTTGACTGGAGGTCAAACGGGTGAATGGTTAGCTGTTTTACTGTGCTGTGGTTTGGTACCCACAGCCGGGGCATACATTACATTATTATCGTCAGCTCGGTCTCGAACTTCATTCAAATAGTGACATGTTATGGGCTAGCTACCTACTTTTATGCTTTGATTAGTAAATCTGGTTTCATTGTTGATGATTACTGTTTTATGTTAACTCTGTGAACTCACCAACCTTGTGTTGACACTTTAGTATGTTTCTTTCAGGTTCACAAGACGCGCACGCTTAGGATCATTTTATGCATGCACTTATCATCTCACGGGACATATTTACTCTTCCATGAATTTTAATTAATGGGTTTGCGCGTGTTGCGCTATTTATGAAATTAAATTTATTTTGCTTCCGCTACTATTATTATGTTTACATTGATAACTCTGTCTTTGGTAATTTCAACCGGTAACAAACCATTATGTTTTGTAATTGACGTGTCGTTTGGTGTAACTAGTGGTTGAGATCTTGGTATGTCACACGCCTAACGGTAATACCCCGTTTGTGGAAATTGAGGGTGTGACAGATTGGTATCAGAGCCATTGGTTATAGCAAACTAAATTGACATTGCATTTCATTTGCATTCCATTTAGACTATAGCCTGATGCCTTAGTTACACGCATATAGACACGTTTAGCTAGTAGCTGGCCTTGTTTGCTTTGCCTTACTGGATTGTTTGCTGTTGCTCATTCTTGTGAGCGGTTCTTTGCAGGATTGGCGTCTTCATCGTCTGCACCTCCTTCTTCTCCTTCTCGAGGAAAGAGGCCTATATACCGCGATTCTATACCTCATATTACGGGTCCATAAGATTGGCCTATGCGTCCTAATAGTAAAGAGGAGTTTGACTATGACAAACCATTTGCACTACCACAGTACCCACCGATTCATAAGTGGGAATATACCCCCTGTATATGACCCAACTAGTTCAGGAGAAGAATGTTCCTTCACCTCCTGAAAACCGGCCTCGTACTAGGTCTACTCCGACTAGGAACCTTGATATCCCTACCTTACCTCCCTACACTGTCCTCTCGAGTAGGCCATGGCTTCTATGGCAGCTACTTTGCATATCGAGTGTAAACGCATGCTGATCTGTGGTACGACAACCGAGTGTTGAAGAAAGCAATGCGGGAATCGACCGAGGAGATCAAGGAGTTAAAGAGACGGTTCAAATACTAATGGAGTATCATAACAAGCACGTGGACCGCGTCACTGGTGTGTTCGATCGTGTGATTAGCGACGAGGTGGACATCGCTGCTAACAGTCAGCGACTTGATACCCTTGAGGGTCAAGTCAATGCACTGAAGCAGTACTGGAGCCTGACGAGGAAGACCCGGAGGAAGAGCCAGAAGAGGAGCAGCCCGAGGACGAGCCTGAGGATAGCACCGGATCAGTCGATTCACATTGATTTACTTTCTTTATTCATCATATTCGTTTATCAGACTTTCGTTTATTTCACACCTAGATGGGAAGGGTTGTTTCCCATCCGACTTATGTTTCTAAATTTTGATATTTGGTTTGATTAATTGTAGACGTACTTATAATTTATTTGCCAGAAATTATTATTTGAACATTTAGTTGTGTGTGCTAATTATTTAATTACTTATGCTTAAATGAAGGTGATATGTTACATATTTACTTATTTTTGTATGTTGTGATTGTTAAGAATGTCTGGACGTGGACGTGGTACCATCAATATGACACCAGCGGAATTGGCCGCTCTCGTAAATCAGCATGTGGCTGATGCACTGGCGAACCACAACCCTTATCCTCAACTCGCTCCTATGGTAAGCTAAACCAAACTCATCCTGACATTAACGTCCTGTCAATCTTGTCAAGCTATAACATTCAAATAAATTCCAAAGTCCTTATCTAAACCTGTTGCAGGTCAAGCAGTCTGTACTTATAAGTCCTTCATGGACTGCAAGCCTAATCCATTCACTGGAGTGGAAGGAGCCGTGGGACTCCTACGCTGGTTTGAGAAGCTCGAATCAGTATTTGAAATGTGCAACTGCCCGGTGGCAAACCGAGTCAAGTATGCTACCGGCACTCTGGACGGAGCTGCTTTACCTTGGTGGAACACCCAGGAACAAATGTTGGGTATTGATATTGCTAATCAGACCACTGGGAAGACTTTAAAAATCCGATGAAGGAGGAATACTTCCTTCGCGATGAGGTGCAGAAATTAGAAATGGAATTCTGGAACCTCAAAATGACAGGTTCTGAGATCAAGGCATATACCACTCGTTCTCATGAGCTTGCTACATTATGCCCCAATATGGTCAACCCTTCTTCTTTAAGGATCGAAAGATATCTGCATGGATTCTCCAAAAATCCATGGTATGGTTACTGCTTCCCGACCAAACACCATACAGAAGGCGATCAGACTGGCCCATAGATTAACTGACCAGACTGTCATGCAAGGTAAACTACCTCCGTGTGGTTCTGCTTCAGCCATTACTGATAACAACAACAAGAGGAAATGGGAATCTTCTACCAATGGAAAACAATCTTCATCCTCCACTCCTCAACAACAGCAAAACAGGAAGTTCAATCAAGCACAACCCACTAGAGACTCTGGTAGCTCTGGCGGCTACCAGGGCAACCTTCCAAAATGCAACAAATGCAAGTTTCACCATAACGGCCAATGCATGAAGACTATTTATGAGAGGGTGGAAGGTTTGGGCATGCTGCCAAGAGTTGCAGGGTAAACCTCTCAGCAAAAGGGCCACAACAGCAACAACAACAAAACAATAACCAGACAGGGTGCTATGAATATGGGCAATATGGCCATCTCAAGAGGGATTGTCCAAAGATCAAGAGAAATGGCGGCAATGGTACTGCTGATAAACCCAGAGACAACAGCAGTGGCGGAAGCGGCGGTGGCAAGGGCAGAGCTTTCGTCATTGGCTCAGGTGAGGCTCGTAATGACCCTACTGTAGTGTCTGGTAGATTTCCTGTAAATGGTTGTTATGCCTCTGTTTTATTTGACTCTGGTGCTGATAAGAGCTATGTGTCCAACAAGTTTAGTAATGTACTAGGGGTAGTACCTACTGACTTGAACTCTAAGTATGCCATAGAAATAGCGGATGGTAGGACGATACTAGCTACCCAAGTATTCAACAAATGTAAGCTAGGCTTTGATGTAAGGGGTTTGGAATGATGTTTATCATGGTTGAGTGGTTAACTTTAATGTATTTTATGTGTTTAAGTAGAAGAAATTGTATGGAATAAGTTAACTACGATGATTTGGTGTTTTATAGGTAAAACACAATCATTTGATGTGTTTGAAGAATGCACATGGATGATAAATGAAGATCATGATAGATGAGGTGATAGAGAATTCAATTACGAGAACGTGGCCACAAACGGTGAGGAAAACGGAGTCCGAACAAAGAAGTTACGAAGAAAACAAGAATCAGAAAAAGCCCCCTAGCGTAACCTACGGTGTTCAAGTGACCTACGGTACGTGATGCGCTGAAATCACTTATAAGACGGAAAAATTAGGTTTTCAGGTCTAGCTTTCATCCAAGCCGTCCCCAAGCCCTAGGAACGACCCAAGTGATCCAAAAGGCTCCGGAGGCGATTTCAAGTATCAAGATCTTGTTTTTATCATTCGGTTTGAATCTTTAACGTTAGATACAATGTTTGCATTCGATTTTGATTCGTTTTTCGTTTCCATGTCTGGCTAAGCAACCCGTGATCTTCTCCGGGTGTTAGGGTTTATACTATGACTTGTTCTTGATGGTTTTGGTTGAGTTAATGTTTGAACACGGTAATTTAAGTCGAGTAACATTATTTATTGTTTAGAGATTCTAAAATACGTGTGTTACTTTCAATTCAATTGTTCCTGTTTGATTGTTTTAGATTTCTTTTCATCTGGAAACATCAATTTTGGATGGGGTTGGTTAATACAAAGTAGGATATGATTCGAGTAGTTCATTAACAACAGTCTCATTCAATCTATTGTCTTTAACCAAATCAACCTGGTTATGTCTATGCGACCACTTTTAACTATCAAAGCAAGTCTAAGTTATAAACCTCAACCTGGAGAGGATTACTCTTTCCCATCATTGTTTACAATCAGTTTCACTTTTCAACTTCAACTACTTTTTGCAATTTAGTTAATTTACAAGTATTTTCAATAAAGCTTTCAACTTTACGAATTGAACCACACTTTCCACATATTCCCTGTGGATCGACCCGACTTACCCTAGCTATCTTAGGTGAAGTTTGGACCATTATAAATTGTTTTGATTAGGCCTGACAACCCGCATCAGGCTTATCCGAGCACACCTTTGATATAGACCTTATTCCCGTCACACTTGGTAGCTTTGACGTAGTAGTTGGGATGGATTGGCTGTCCAAGAACAATGCGGAGATCATCTGCAAGGAGAAACTGATCAAGTTACCCATCTCGGGTGATGAGATCCTTACGGTTGAAGGCGACAAGATTGGTGTTGTGGTCGGCATCATCTCATATCTGAAGGCTCAGAAATGCCTTCGGAAAGGACATTTTGTTTTATTGGCACTAGTTACGGCAAAGAAGGTGGATGAAAAGCATATCGAGGATATTCTGGTTGTCAGAGACTTTCCAGAAGTATTTCCAGAAGACTTTCCTGGCCTCCCCTACACAGACAAGTAGAGTTTCAAATCGAGTTGACACCAGGAGCTGCTCCGATCGCTCGGGCGTCGTACCGTTTGGCACCGACCGAATTGCAAGAGTTGTCTAAGCAACTGCAGGAATTGCTAGACAAGGGTTTCATACGTCCCAGTTCTTCACCCTGGGGAGCTCCTGTGCTTTTTGTGAAGAAGAAAAATGGAAATTTTAGAATGTGTATTGATTACCGGGAGCTGAATAAGGTGAATATCAAGAACCGGTATCCACTTCCACGCATTGACGACCTGTTTGACCAATTGCAAGGATCAAGCTACTATTCCAAGATCGATCTACCATCAGGTTATCATCAGTTATGAGTTCGAGAGGAAGACATCCCGAAGACGGCATTCCGGACTCGCTACGGACACTTTGAATTCGCGGTCATGCCTTTTGGACTGACCAATGCCCCAGCAGTTTTCATAGACCTCATGAACCGTGTTTGCAAACCTTATTTGGATAAGTTCGTCATTGTATTCATTGATGACATACTCATCTACTCTCAGAATAAGGAAGATCATGAGGAACACTTGAGAATCATTCTGGATCTGTTGAAGAATGAACAACTTTATGCAAAGTTCTCAAAATGCGACTTCTGGATGCGAGAAGTGCACTTTCTTGGGCATGTGGTGAACGAAAGGGGGATACATGTAGATCCTTCAAAGATTGACGCAATCAAGGATTGGCCGACGCCGAAAACGCCTACTGAAGTACGGCAATTCCTTGGTTTGGCAGGCTACTACAGACGATTTATTGAAGGATTCTCAAAGTTGGCATAGCCTCTGACTGCCCTGACTCACAAGGGAGTCATCTATAAATGGGGTAGCAAAGAGGAATCAGCTTTTCAGGCACTATAGGACAAACTCTGCAGTGCGCCGATCCTGGCGTTACCAGAAGGGACTGAGGATTTTGTTGTTTACTGCGATGCATCCATCCAGGGTTTGGGATGTGCACTGATGCAATGCAATAATGTCATTGCTTATGCATCTAGACAGCTCAAGGTGCATGAGAAGAACTACACAACGCATGATCTGGAACTAGGAGCTGTAGTGTTTGCCTTGAAGCTTGGAGGCACTACTTATATGGAACCAAGTGCACGATCTATACAGATCACAAGAGCCTCCAGCACATATATGATCAGAAAGATCTGAATATGAGGCAACGACGGTGGTTAGAATTGCTCAATGATTACGATTCTGCAATTAAGTATCACCCGGGTAAGGCTAATGTGGTAGCCGACGCCCTCAGTCGAAAAGAAACACCGAAACCCCGTCGGGTGTGCGCATTACAAATGACCATCCATTCCGATCTGCCGCTGCAAATCAAGGCTGCTCAATCTGAGGCCTTGAAAGTTGAAAATCTGAAGGCTGAATCCATGCGGGGCATGGAGAAACAGTTAGAGATCAAGACTGATGGAATCCGTTATTTCATAGAACGGATCTGGGTACCAAGACATGGGGATCTACGAGAGATGGTAATGGATGAGGCTCATAAGTCACATTACTCAATTCATCCGGGTTCAGACAAGATGTATCAAGATTTGAAGGAATTCTACTGGTGGCCAAACATGAAAGCTGAGATTGCCACCTACGTAAACAGATGCCTAACTTGTTCTAAAGTTAAGGTGGAATACCAGCGATCATCCGGTTTACTTCAGCAACTGGAGATTCCAGTGTGGAAATGGGAGCAGATTTGATTGGACTTTATCACAAAGTTACCGAGGACTTCCAGCGGATGCGATACCATTTGGGTTATAGTAGATCGCTTAACGAAATCTGCACACTTTCTGGCAATTCGAGAGACGGATCGAATGGACAAGTTGACACGGATTTATTTAAGGGAAATAGTCTCTTGGCATGGTGTGCCAGTATCTATCATATATGATCGTGAAGCTCGGTTCAGTTCTCATTTCTGGCAATCCTTGCAGCGATCATTGGGAACGCGGTTGAATATGAGCACTGCGTATCATCCACAAACCGATGGTCAGAGTGAGCGTACGATACAGACACTGGAAGACATGTTGCGTGTCTGTGTGATCGATTTTGACAGCAGTTGGGAAACTCATTTACCATTGGTTGAGTTCTCCTATAATAACAGTTATCACACTTCAATCAAGGCTGCACCATTTGAGGCACTGTATGGACGTAAGCGCCGATCACCTGTCTGTTGGGTAGAAGTTGGAGAAAGCCAACTTACGGGTCCTGAGCTTGTGCACGAAACAACTGAGAAGATCATGCAAATTCGTAACCGTATGGAATTCTAGATTGGTGACAAAGTACTTCTGAAAGTCTCACCTTGGAAAGGTGTAATCCGGTTTGGGAAACGGGGAAAGTTAAATCCACGCTACGTGGGACCATTTGAGATTATCAAAGGATTGGTCCAGTAGCCTATCAGTTGAACTTACCTGAAGAGCTCAGTGGAATACACAATGTGTTTCACGTATCCAATCTGAGGAAATGCTTAGCTGACGAATCACTGGTTTTACCTTTGGAAGAACTTGAGACTGCTGAACAGCTACGATTCATCGAAGAGCCAGTGGAAATTATGGATCGAGAAGTCAAAACCCTAAAGCTTAGGCGCATGGATGTATATATATATATATATATATATATATATATTATATATATATATATATATATATATATATATATATATATATATATATATATAGGTGCTTATGGCTGGGGTTTGGCAGTGGGGTGCCGTGGGTATGCATGCATGTATGTTTTGATTTTAGGCGCATGAAGGATGAGTTGGTTTTCTTGTGGGTGCATGGAGGGGGGGGGGGGGGGAGGGTGTTGCATGGTTGGGCGCATGAGGGATGGTGTGGTAGATCTTGGTTTGCGAGTTTGCAGGTATATCATCTTTTCTACATATTATTAGGTGGGTGCAGGTTTCATTCTTGGGTGCGAAAGTTATATATATGTAATGTATATGCTAAATGTTATGTTATGTGGTGTATATAATATATATTATATGGGTGGGTTGTATATAAATATAAAGAGGATTTTTTTATCAATAACATTAAACCATTAATGTGTGTAAAGAGTATCCATATGTGATTTCAAGTTTACACGGGAATAATACAGTTTTATGCTTGCGAGAATGTGTCGTGTTGATTTTGTCGCTTGGGTTTGAGTGTACGTTGGCTTGTAACCGAACCGAGAACGCGAAACCGTACGAACCATTGTTAGTATTTAATAATTAATATTAATTATACAATAAACGTCCATCCAGGTTGTTCGGAAACTTAATCGCTCGTGTTTACGCTAATTGCTTTTGCTGTGCATTTAAGGTGAGTTTACAACCCCACTTTCAAACTATATTCTCTTTCGGGGGAGAGAAACATGCTGCTTTTCATAAACTGTACATTACTTAGATTTTGTAATACTGCATATACTGGTTACTATTGTGATACCACTACGCCTCATTCGGACCGTTAATATGGAATTAGCGAGGTGATTGTTAGTAGATCTACTGAGTTTGACAAACCCCGCCGGGCTAGTCACGCTAGCTTGACTGGAGGTCAAACGGGTGAATGGTTAGCCCTTTTTTACTGTGTTGTGGTTTGGTACCCACAGCCGGGGCATACATTACATCATTATTATTAGCTCGGTGCGAAATTCATTCAAATAGTGACATGTTGTGGGCTAGCTACCTACTTTTATGCTTTGATTACTAAATCTGGTTTTCATTGTTGATGATTACTGTTTTCTGTTAACTCTGTGAACTCACCAACCTTGTGTTGACACTTTAGTATGTTTCTTTCAGGTTCACAAGACGCGCACACTTTGGATCATTTTATGCATGCACTTATCATCTCACGGGACATATTTACTCTTCAATGAATTTTAATTAATGGGTTTGCTCGTGTTGCGCTATTTATGAAATTAAATTATTTTGCTTCCGCTACTATTATTATGTTTACGTTGATAACTCTATCTTTGGTAATTTCAACGGTAACAAACCATTATGTTTTGCAATTGACGTATCGTTTGGTGTAACTAGTGGCTGAGATCCTGATATGTCACACGCCTAACGGTAATACCCGTTTGTGGAGATTGAGGGTGTGACAGCCGCCGCAGCATGCGACTGTTCGGCGGTGGTCGGCCGACGGTGGTGGGTACGTGGGGTGATCGGCGGTGTGGGTGGGGGTAGCTGACTAGCTATGGCTTGTGGGAAGGGACGAAGGGTCGATGGGGGCATGGGGTGATGGATGTGTTTTTTTATTTTAAGTTTTATATTTGATTGGGTTATTAGTATTTGAGATAATTAGTTACGCTTTTTAAGTTGTTTATTTTTTTGGGCTTATTTTATTTGGGCTTGTTAATTAATATTCTATTAGACTATTTGGTATTTTGGGCTTATTAGTTATTTGTGTTTTTTTATAAAATGTAATGTTTTTTATAAAATGTAAGATTATTTTATAAAATATAAAACTTTCTATAAAGTGTTGAGTTAGAAAAATTTAGGAGTAACGTAATATTTTCTCAGGGGTACGTAGAACTGTAATTTTTTTTACTTAAAACCGTAATTTTTTATAGTACTACCCATAAAAAGTTGAGGGGTAGCGGAGGCTACCCCTCAACTCAATGTAAGTTCGCCTCTGGCTACCATTGCCTAAGCTTCACATGCATGGTGACTTTACATGTGATTTAGGTGAAATAGGAATCAGGGAAGATCGTGATGAGCTATTAGGAAAGAATGGAATTAGGGTAAATTAGAAGCTATGGATTGAGATTAGGCGAATTTGGGTCCTCTAAGTTTTGCTAAGGGGCACTTATAAAACTAAACAGGCGCCTAGTTTATATATGAACAATTTTCATATAACTGGGTTAAGTTTGAGTAGGAGCTTCTCCTGCATATGATTTTTGTTCCTTGAACAAAGGTGTTTTTTCTCCGGTTTAAAGTATGGTATGCAAATTTACATTAGAATCTATTATTTCTGTAATACTTTTTAAAAGTTGACTACGTTGATTAAATGAACAAAAAAAAAAAATACCATGACTGACGATTAAGAATAAATTAGTAGAAGCGTTCTCAAGCGAATAATGCATTTTCACATGTGAACCAACAAGGTTTCACATATGAACTGATGTTGATAGAATACATAAATTCATTAATTGAAGAGTTAACATTGATTAAAAAAGGGAACCGAAACAAGTTATAGTGTACAAGATATTTTGGTTTGAATAATACCATTGAGTACACACACCATGACCAGTGATGCCATTTGTTTAATTTAAACTAGTTTTTATTGTCACGCTACGCGGTATCTGTCCGGTTTGTCGGAAACCATAAAATCAAATTCTGGCAGCGAAACTCAAAAATTTTAAAATTTAGTAGCCAAACTCGAGAAATAAAACTTCACTATAAATAGTTTAGTGGCCAAACTTTAAGATCCTAAAATTTAATTGTCAAAAAAAAAAAAAAAATTGGTGGCCAACCTCTAAGATCATAACTTTAGCGGCAAAGTCACACGCTAAGCTGCGGGAATCCGGTCAATTTTCTCACACGTAAGACTGCGTTACTTTGGCCAAACTCTAGGATCCTAAATCCTAAAATCGAAGTTTGGTGGCGAAACTAAAAAATACTAAACTTTACTGGTCAATCTCAAAAAATAATTCACTATAAATAGTTTAGTGGACAAACTTTAAAATTCTAAACTTTAGTGGCCAATAAATCGATGACCAAACTCTAAGATCCATACTTTAGTGGCCAAAGTTAAATAACAAAAAGTTAAGATTAAAAATAATAACACTTAAAACTAATATGATTATAATATAAAGATATAATTTCATATATATCCCTACAAAACCTATAAAATATCACATATATCCAAACTAAATTTTAAATTTTATATATATCATTACTTAATAATATTTCACTAAATACCGACTTTACCCTCTAAAAATATACCGTTCAAAAATTTATTAGGTTTATGATAACATCTTCAATAATCATCGCAAAAAGTTTGGAATTCTTCGATGCTCATAAAAGATCTTCATTGGGTGCTTAAGTATTCTCCATCTCCTCTATTATTGTTGCTCCTTCGATTGCTACTACTCCAAACGCTTCAGTTCTTTAGCCTTCTCTGTGTGCTACTGTATTCTTCATGTGCTCATTAGGTCGATCTTCTTTATGTTTGTTACTTAAACTCAAGTTTAACAGCTCTCCATCAACTATTGACTCTAAATTCTCATGAGAAAAAAGTATATCTTAGCTATTGATTACTCAAAAATATAGAAATGGTTTTTCCGATGAACCTATTTTCAGGTTTTATTTCTCATATTCAGTTATTAATAGTTTATTGTAAATAGGTTGACGTCTTTTCTTTCCGCTTAACTATCCAACAAAATTGAGTATTACCTGCTTCGTGTTATTGTGAAAGTTTATACTTTTAATTTATTATTTATATGATGATTTATTGTTTAGATTACTTAGAAAAGCAGCAAGAACAAGCATCGTAACAAATACAAAGTCAAAGTAAAAAATTAAGTAGAAGGTAAAAATGAAAGCTTAAAGTTTATAAAAGTTTTAAAGGTAAAATGGTCATATTACGAATAAATATATTAAAATAGATATATATGATATTTTAACTATTTTAGAGGGATATATATGATATTTAAATTTGTTTGGATATAAATGATATTTATTTTTTACAGGGATACATATGAAATTCACCCTAATATAAAATATCAAAATTACACTATTCATTTACCTTCTTATTTAACTATAGAGTATTGTTAAGCGTTTAAGATATATTAGTTTAATAATTATAATAATAAACCTTGAATGTTGTTAAGTTGGCATGTTGTATGCAAACTTTAAAAATCTACGTGAATAAATAAGTAAATACTGTGTCGCCTGTCACTATCTTATGAGCTATTATTTATTTTATTATGTTTATTTATCGTTTCATCCCTAAATTTTATTATTATCATTATTTTTCTGTTTTTCTTTCTTAAATAAGTTTCTTTTTGAATTCTCTTAATTTATTTGTTTCTAATGTTTTATTACTAACAATTTTATTTTTGATTTAATTTTTTATCCAACCCGGGCAAATGAGTTTGTAAAAAAATATTTAATCTAAAAAGCATAAAAAGTATTATGAGCTTGACATATGTTTTTTTATTATTTTAAAGGAAATAACATTTTAGTTATTGTGTCAAATACCTTGACTCATTGTGTTTAATTCATTCATTGTCAATATCAGTTTATTGTATTATTTATTTTTCATCATTTGTTATATATATTCATCATTGTATTTTATGTTTTAAATCATTTTGTGTTATTTTTTATTGTTTTTATAGATTATGTAAACGTTTTATCTATCATTGTGTTTTACAATTAAAAGTACATAATAATATTATTCACTAATGTATTTTTCAGAACTCATAGTGTTAAAGATAAGATAATGTGTTATTTTTGTTATTTTTTAATAGATTATATAAAATTGTTATATATTAGTGTGCTTTACAATTATAAGTACACAATGATATTATTTGACAAATGTATTTCTCAAAACTTATGATTTTTAAGATAAGACATTGTGTTATTTTATTATTATTTTTATGGATTATATAATTTGTTATTATCTATCATTGTGTTTTACAACTAGAAGTATACAATCATTTATTTCATCAATGTAATTTTAATAACTTATAGTGTTTAAGATAACATAAAGTCGATAAAAACACAATAATTTTGTTTATGTTTTATAACATTTTTGTGTTATTTTGTCATTATTTTTTCGTGTATTAGATTAATTAACTGTTAGTTTATCATTGTGTTTTACATACTATAAATACACAATCATGTTATTTTATAATTATATTTTTGTTATAGAAATCATCATTTTAAAAAAACACAATAACTAACAAAAAGACACAATAAACTGCATTAAAGACACAATGACGAGAAAAAACATATGAGTTTAACAACATAAGAAATTTTTATATAATGATATTATACTCATTATAAAGATAAAAAAACGCTTATTTTTTATGCTATACTTTTGATAAAAGTAAGTGATGTTGTATATAAAAGTTTTGAACATTTAAAAAATTAAAAAACTTGAAACAAATCAACAAAAGTGACTCTGTCTAAAAAATACACATCTAGCAAGTTTTTTCTTACATTTTAATCTCAACCATTGATTAAATATAGATTAGCGGTTTAATTTATTTTTTATACTTTTTAGTTTTAAGAGATTTTTTATTTGAATCCTTTTCTTTTAATTAAAGACTTAAGTTTAAAAATCATAAATGACTAAAGTTAATTTTTTTTTTAATTTGTTTCCAAATTTATTTTAAACTAACCTAGAAGTAGAAAAATTGCATCATATATATAAATGGTGAATTGAATTTATATTTTATTTATTTTTAATTTTTTAGTTCATGTTAATTTAAGTTAATGGAGTAAAGTTATTTAACTCTTTTAACCATATCATCTTGGTACCTTCAATTAAATCTAATGGAGCTTAAAGTGTTCTAATTGATTTTTGCAAGATAAAAAGGGCACCACTCCCCTTTGCCTTCCCACAACCTCACAAAACCAAACCACACTTCACACACACACACACAAGCACATAGCAATAGATTCATCAAACCATGGGTGTTCACGATTGTTCATCATCATCAATATCATCATCATCATCATCATCACAAATCCCTTTAATCATGCATCATCATCATCAACATCATCCATCTTCTTCATGGACAACTCAACCATTCTACCACCATACCACCACCTTCAACCATGTTCTTCCATGCCCAACCGGAGACCACCACCGTTTCACCTTCCTCCGTCACCTTCTCCTCCATCATCACTCTCGTCACATGGTGGTTTGTTCAAGAGGGTGGTTGATGGCTTGCAGTATGCGTATGAGAGTAGTAGTACTACATCGCCATCTGTTAACCATCACCTAGGGTTCCAGGGTGTTCACCCTGGATCTGACCTGTTTCAATCAACTGAAACAGATCAGATGACAGCTCAAGAGATGGCAAATGCTAAAATCATAGCCGCCTCTAAGAGCCACAGCGAAGCAGAACGAAGGCGTCGTGAACGAATTAATAATCATCTTACGAAGCTTCGAAGCTTGCTTCCTAACACCACCAAAGTAAGTTTTTATTTGTTTTTCTTGTTCTTTATTTAAAAGGTTGAAAAAATAACCAAGTGCTTTCCACTACATAAAAAGTTGAAATTTTCCTGTTAGAGTTATTTACATGCAGAATTTTCAAATTTAATTATACAATTTAACCCATAATGCGAATAGTTAGCTAAACTAATGAATCACAAGCTGCCCATTGTTGATCAGCCGCTAACTCTTGACCTTAAAGATATGTAAGAAAAATTAGATGAAATAATAATACTACATTTCAGTATTGTTTCAATAAAATCACTTATATTTTTATCTAACAGCAATATCATTCATTTATATATCGTTTAAATCGTGAGAATTTTTTTTTATTATTTGTTAATGTTTTTTGTTATAATTACGTGAACTTGATTACTATATGGTGAATGGAACATTTACTAAACATGTTTATTATATAATAAATTCTTTTTCTTCATATTAGTTACCTCCTTATTTGAATTAAAGTTAAAATAAACAATATATAAATAGTAACTAAGTTTCAAACATCGATCTTACATTTACCTCATTTAATTTAAAAAATTTTGACATGTATAAATATATTCACAAGATTAGAATAATATGAAAGCTAAATGATTTTTGTTGTTAGAGTACGTTTAACTCACTTTAATGGAATATTAAAAAAAAAACTTATTTACTGTTAGATGAAGTATCATATATTTGTTTAAATATATTTATAAGGCCTGTAAAACAATTTAGAATATTCAAAGGTTTGTTAGGAAGAAAAATGAAACGAATGATTCAGACTCATGTATTAGTCATCCATAGGACATCATGGTGATAAAAAGAAATCTAGTATTCTACACTATTCTGTCTGTGAGTCGCACATGGCCACTATTTCTTCATGTTCATGTTTTTCTATTAATTGATGATAACTTTAAATTAATTAAATTAACTAAAAGTTAATGAAGACTTATGAAATAGCCAAAATGTAATAGAAGTGCCTCTTTTTATACTTTCTTTTCACATTCATACACATATGACATGGATTACTATTACAATATATGTTCACATATCAACATTGTCATTTCACATTTGCTCAATGTGTATGATTTGGATGAAAATTCTTGTTGGGTGACTTTGAAAATGAATTTTTGTATTTTAAAACATGATGACTCAGGATACTATATATGTGACATTATTTGAAATAGCTGCAACTATGATTAATATTATGTTAATGGTGGGTGTGACACTTTTAGACGGATAAAGCCTCATTACTTGCCGAAGTGATACAGCACGTGAAGGAGCTAAAGGGCCAAACTTCCATCATTGGTGAACAAATACCAGTACCAAGTGAGATAGATGAATTGATCATAGATAACACGTCAGATAATGAAGGTAGAATTGTGATCAGAGCATCATTATGTTGCGAGGACCGGTCAGACCTCTTGCAAGACCTAATTAAAACCTTGAAAATGCTTCGACTGAGAACCCTAAAAGCTGAGATCACAACACTTGGAAGACGTGTGAAGAATGTTTTGTTTGTAACAGGAGAAGATCATCACTCAAGTAGTACTAATGATAATCAACAACTGGTGAATCATTGGACAAATGCCATTGAAGA
>CM046436.1:4949139-4991639 GCA_025506505.1 Flaveria sonorensis
GTAAATTATGTTGAATAGCGTGTTGTTGTTGTCGTGAAGTTATTTCTTTTTTATTTTGTTTCCGGCTAGGTCAGGGATGGTGATTTTGTTATGTATGTTGCTGTTATGTTTTACCTTTGCTATTATAATTTTGTTATTATAGTTTTACTCTTGTATTCTAATATTTTTGTTATCAATGCAGCCAAGTGTGGATAATGAAGATACGTCTAATTCTCGCATGCAGTCACAAGATGTCAGTAGTGATGATGCCATAATTTCCACTACAATAGATGTTGAAAACTTCACACATGAAGAGCATGAAAAGAAAAGGCCTAGGAGATCAACTCGTAAGCCTAAGTGGTTCAGTGACTAGATAACATATACAGTTCTTTACTATTTCCAACCAAGCTTCGCACTATTTACAACTGTTGACGAGCTTTTTCGTTTGACCATGTTATTTATGTTTCACTGCTTATGTTGTTTAATGTGTGCTTACTTATCTTTACGTTGTGAATGTCATACTGTACATCGAAATTTACTGTTTAATTTTCTTTCGTACTTGTAATTTGGTATTACACTAAAAGATGTTTGCTTATAATGTACTTTGATAACGTGATGTCATTACGACGTTGCGGTACCCGGCCACCGGACGGGTATAAAACTAGTTTAAAAGGTTCGTCAAGTACACATTCCCATAAATTAAAAATATTTCAGGTTTTTTGATTCAAGAAACCACTGCTTACAATATCATAACAGTTATGACTTTTGAGCTTGTAGTAGGTGCACAAAAGCATTTTTTTTTCTAAAGTGTTACTAGTTTTAAACCGTTTATACAGGCATCAGTTTCAAGTCAAAACCAGTTTGATAAGAATCAATTCAATTTGGGTTGTAGACCGGTTTTGATTGGCTTTTGACCAACTTTTTTTGGTTTGAGTGGTATTTGGTTGGTTAACCGGTTCAGTTCTAGTTTTAACCGGTGTAACAACCATTGAATCTAAACCGTTACGAGCCTATGGAAGTTCATATAGGTACTGTTCCGAACTTATTCGTTTCTGGCTCGGGTAGTCGGTCCTGATTCTAAGCGGTTTTCCACCATCTTATTAAAATCAACCAATTATTTTGTCTTAAATATAATCACCATTCACCTCAACCCTCAAGGCTCACACTCTCAAAGTGTGTGATAACTCAAATCTGATGATGAAAAAGTCAAAAAGGCATGAGTGGAGTGGATGGGCTGGAGTTGGGTTGGGCTATGGTGGGGCTGAACACACGAGTGCATGAGTGATGCTTGATTTACGGTTTACCCTCGTTCCATTATGGATTGTTAACTTTGAACGTGTGTGGTTATGTTCGGGTTAACCTAAATAATTGATATCCTTTTCGCATTGCCAATTTGACTTGGTTTAATTTCATGTTGGGTTAATTTCGTGTGTGATTAGAATCATGTTATTGATGATCCTTTTTTCTAACATACATATGAAGGGTATTGTTTTCACTCAGATCTGAATAGTTTGTTTGGCCTAAATGTAAATTGGATTAAACATGTCCGATTAATTGGATTTCGGGTTCCTTATTCAATTCAAAGTTTTCTTATGAGGGTTAAAGGATATGTTGTATTTTGTGTGGACACTGTTTGTTTTTAGATAAACAATTATTACCATTAGTCTCGTCAAGAACGTGTCCTTGTGTATCCAATGTCCAGACCCAATGTGGACGGTCATTTTTTATCCGGTTAACGAATAAGCATATGAGAACTTTTTTTAGCTGGATGAATCGGTTATGCAAACCTGTTTTTTCGACTCTCCACAAATTGTTAGACTCGTGATCAATAAAGGGGATAAGTTAATTTGAATCCTTTGAGATTGTTATTTATTTGTTGAATTGATTTCTTTTGTTAATATATTGATTGTGTTGAATCCTAAGTCATTGATTTTGTTGAGATGCTTTTGTCATGAGTTAATTTATTTATTGATTGACTAACAAAATGCCACCCAAGTGCTGACTAAACCGATCAATTCAATACTAGTTTATTGCTTGATTGACTAAATAGTCCAAATAATGAGATTTTGTTGTTGATATCATCGGTTGTGAACTATTGCGAAATGCTTAAGTTCTTTATATTGTTGTGATACTCATTAATTTATTGCTTGACTAACTAAAGTCCAAACTATCTACTTAATTTAGTTAGTAGCAATGTTTTAAAAACCGGATCGGCCATTATGACGGTTCATGGGTTTAACTAGTCGGCCCATAGAGGAGGCAAACATCAACAGGTTCTTCGCCCATTTTTGATGATTTGTCAAAATTGGTCGTTTTGTTTGTTGTATCAGTGTATGGTCCATTGGTTGTTAACTGAACCAATCCCTACCCTTCTGGGTTAACCGATCAAACCGAGCCAGTTTCAAAACACTAATTGGTATTTTATTGCTTGATCTAGATCATAAATCAAATTGTCAGTGAAAGGTAGGTAAAAGAAATATTCTCTTGTGGATAAGCGTTGTGACAAAATTATTTTAGCATGAGGTGATCATATTCCACTCCAAAAGTTGACTATTTTTCATGAAATACAACTATGTTTATCAACATAATATCCCGGATATCATATATTTAACACTAACTTATGATCTTCATTGTGGAATTTCTAAACCAACCCCCATATTATGGAGAAGTTCCATTTCATACCCTATAGTTGACTTTCTAGTTGTCAACCATCTGGTCATTGGACATATACATTACCTTTCATGTTCCAGTTTTCTTACTGATCGAAGGTTATACAACCACACAATTGAAACTAGTATATTTTTATATTATTTTTGAACGACTCTTAATCTATTAAGAAATACATTAATTTGTTCATTGTAAGATATAAATTCTAGATAATAAAAGAACTGAGCACGTATTAATCTATTACACTCTTGAATACCATGGGCAAATGCCCATTGGTTAATTAATACTATTTTTTATTTAGTGGAAACAAAATAAGGAGTGGATATAAAAATCGGTGAATAACAATAAGATTCAAATTATGAAATATATATATATATATATATATATATATATATATATATATATATATATATATATTTTTAATATTTGATCATATATAGCCCATTGTACTTCACGTGGCATGGCCTGTTGGAGGACAATAATGCAATGGCCATGCAACTATAAGTTAATTTTATTTTGACCCCCAAATATCAAATATTGTTTAATTTAGGTCTTGTTTGGACGAGTTATGCTCAATTATTAGTGGGTTAATTAACTTAATTTGCCAGTTTGGTTGGAAACAACTCAGATTTCTTGGCTGTTTGGTTGAAGACAACAAAATCATATTAATGCAAACTTCATGCCTTCTTTATAAATTAGTTGAGTTAAAATTATTTATTTAGTGTTTAGTAAAACTTTACTCGCTCTTCATACTCGCATACACTATTATAGCGTGCACACACGTACACTAAATAAATGGAATACTTTTGTACCATGTTATTGAAGTCTCTATCTAAAAGCAATAACTTTACTTGGAAACTCATTAGAAAACTAGAACTGGTCCGGACGACTTGTTAACGTCACATGAGTCAACACAAATTTAAGTGGGTTTGGTTTTGAGTTAAATGAGTTTTGGTCATAAATATGGGTCAACGCGTTAATGACATGATTAAAATCTTGTCTTTCAACACGCCTATCTTGTTTGTGACATGATTAAACATGTTTTACTGGTCATGTTAAATTGGTTAACAGGTACAAGACATGTTTATAACTCATTTATATCAAAACTATAGTACACGACATGTTTATAACTCATTTATATCAAAACTATGTAATAATTTTAAATAAATAAGTTCTTCATTTACAAAGGTAATTAACAAGTTATAATCCATACTTAACATTTTCAAAAGAATAAATTTTAATAAGAAAGTATTCATCTCCCCTCTAGTTTATTTTCAAAACCTAGTATTAAATCCTTTTTAACATATGAAGGTGAATTTATCAGAAAATTGCTAGAACTTGGCTTGGTTGGCTATATAGCCATTACCAACGTTTAAAAGCGGCTAGTTTTTTGTCCGAACAACTATAATCGGTTGACCAACTTTTAACTAGGCACGGACCAATTTTCGCTCTAAAAAGTGGTAACTGGATAGAAATGTCGGTTTGGATTGGTCATAACAAGTTCTTGGGCATTGGCAGAGGTTAATAGGGGCCAGGAAGCACCGCTCCCTCTCTTTTTTTTCGTTGGTAGTGTAAAATTTTGATCCGGTAGTGAATTTTTGGTCTGATAGTGTAAATTTTTATATATATATCGCGTTAGCCCCTCTTAAAAAAATTTAATTTCGCCCCACCCTCTTATGGGAGTGTCTAAGTTATGCCACTGTTCTTGGGTCGGGTCGATTAACACCGTGAAGTCCTTATATACATAAACAACAAGTGTCCTCACTAATTCATATAATTTTTCTAAATTTCATGAGAAATGAGCCGGAAACAATAACCATTACATTTACACAATTTTATTATAACTTAATAAGTTTTAATAATCAAATGGTTCATTTTAATTATTCGTGTTCTCATAATATACAGTATACTGAATTAAACTCAGTCTCATCCACACATATAATCAGTGCAATGGTTTTCTACTATATATTTTGTATGTTGGCGTACACATACATGAAAATTGGAATATATTACTTGAAAATTTGCAAGAAAACCTTTTATATATAAAATATGAGCAATTAAAGTGCTATTTTATTATACCTAATACACCTATATTTCAATTCTTTAAACTTGCTTAGCCATTATACATGCTATGAAAACAATGAATTGATATGGTTGATCACTTTTACAAAAATGATGTTTCAGTTTTAATTCCTCTAGTATTACATTTGCAAATTTTATATAAAGGTTAATTGAGTCACTTAAAATACTAGTGTGTTGATAAATAATGGGAAGTGATAAAGAAGTGGAAAATAATTTGGATTGACCAAAAGAGTGTATAAAGGTGGCACAACTAGACTGCTTCAAATCATTAATCCCAAAAACATAACGTGGATCATAGCCTTTAATTAAGCATATTCAGTACTCTCTTGATATCATCATCATGTTATATTTTTAGCTTAATAATACCTCCATCATCTTCCTAATTCCTTCCTCTAGTAATATATTTCATCTTATTTTTATAAAACGAAAACTCACACATTTTTCTAAACTACTTCTAATTTTACACAGCTAATTTGCACCAAACAGTAAAAAACATGACTCGAACTCTTGATCTTAAAAGAAAGTTCACTCCTCTAACTTCAAATCGTTTTGCCATTGACCAAACCCCACCGAGTAATCTACTATATTAGTAAATAGTTAACTTTTCTTTACTCATATTCACCCGTTTGAAAAAATATGAAAAACTATCAACAATCATGAAGAAATATAAAGTGATAAATTGATGTTCAACTTCACAGGTAATTAACTTGATAAAATAGACACTTCGAGGATACAAATAATATATAATATTAATAATATAATATTAACAAATTACATTATTTTTTTTCACTTTCAGTCGAAAACATGAAAATAATATAAAAAATTCAATTAGAAGTTTGTGCATATATGACATATATATATTCATATATCTTTACCAAAATAACGTGAACAAGTTATCTATATTCTTGACACTTCAAATTAAACCTGACAAATTACAAAACTCTACACTTCTAGTTACCAGCAGGAAGCAAAAGGCAACCATAACAACAAGGTTCTCTTCAGTAATGTTTTAGCTTAGTGTCCTAAAGTTTCATACTCGAATAATAGAGATAATCGAATGGATAAGTGAACTGTCAGTGATTTAACTAGCAATTAAAGAAAACAAATAGCAAAAAAGAATAAGAAGATAAAAGCTACAATAAACATAAGTATAAGAATTAAAGTGATTTTATCAACCAAAAAATTGGAAATTGAACATAAATATTGTCAATATATTAATTTAATTAGTTCCCAAAATCACATGGAAAAAAAAGGAACTGATCTAACATAAGTAGAAGTTACATCGATCGAGGGCCACCTACAAAACTGTTGAGCTCTTTCAAGCCACATAATTTCTATTTACAAACCACTTGAGCGAGTCCAGATTAACAGATCACACGCGATTGAACATATCGATCAATCGTGGTAACAAAGAAGCATGACCACACATCTCTTGATGATGTAAAGCCTTGCTTTATGTTCTTTAAGAACTCCTCCAAGTCCTTTGCTTGAAATCCTTCTCTTTGAGCTTCCCATCATCATCTTCATATCTCCCTCTTACAATTCTCTTCAAAAACTGAAACACAAATTCAACAAACCGTTGAAGCTTGAACCTCACAACGGTCCTTTAGATACCGCAAAAGATGATTCTAGAGAGAAAGATGGATCAATGGTGTTCTCTTGCTTTGTAGAAAATGGTGCGTTCAAATGTTATGATAGAACATGATAGAGGGTTTGTTTATATAGGAGGGAAGGTGGGGTGGGGGTGGGGTAGTGGGACCCTATAGGAAAACTTAATAGTTTACATGTATAATATACTCTGTAGCTACATTGGGTGTACAAGTCATCTTCTAAAAGGGTGGTAGGCATCATCTACAGACATAGTGGGTCATATATGATCTTAATGAGGTAGCATCCATTCATAGTTTATGAGTTTCTTCATCTTGTTCCTCATGACCTTAATTATTATTTGCTTCATCTTCTTATCTTTATACATTCATATATGTAGTAATATAGACACACACACATAAACATTCATATGTCATCAAGGGGATAACTTGATGATAAACGATTTACTTTCTAATTCAGTGGTCGAGGACTCGAGGGTTTAGTATCTACATTGGGCAGATTTGGTAATTATTTTTCTAATAATAGAAATTACAACTAAAAATATATATCCATACATATATGTATATACCTACTTGTATACATAAAAGTAGGGTTTATAATAATATTAAAAATGTGTCGGTAGGAGAATGATTCATGTTAAAACTCTAAGGAAATATATAATATTTAATAGATATTGGTAAGAGTGAAGCACTTTGGCCAACAACATATTCCAGTAAATGAGCATTGTGTCAAAAGAACCGAATCAAAATAACAGTCAAAGCCTCACGTGAGTTCCCAAATACCGTGCCAAATTCCCATGAATAAAGGCGCCATAAAATTAGGGGGTTATTTCAAGGCTATGGCCAAACACTTCTTACTTAAGTAAACCCTACACACTCTCAAAAGGACAGTAATTAAAAAGAGATTTTAATACTACTTAAAACCATGAGTTGTAGATGATGGTAATCTATATTGATAATTTATTCAATGTAAGTTATAACTTTCATTTGTTGTCAATAACAATCAGCTTACGCGTATAATCATCACATTATATATACACTTATGTCTGATTTTCACTTTATTTCTTTTACAAGGAATGTATTTATAATTTCCTATTAATAATTAACCATTCAAAAAAAAACCGTTCAAACAAAATCAAGTGGAAATCAAATGTAATCTATGATTATGATCATGTGAGTGGTTGTTCTAAGTGAAAGTTCAGAGTGTCGTTTGTCATACTTGACGCTATGAATTACTATATATCAACCAACAGAACATTGTTTAAACTGTTTAGGTTCAATTTGCTTTTAAAAGTTAATTTTTTTTAACAATGAACTCACAAACATTGTAAATTTATTCTTACACTACGTACTTATCCATGTTAATATTTGAACCCTCAACCTTTTGTTGAGGGACACCTTGCAACCTATATAAGTACCATTAGACTAAATGCCTATGATCTTAAATTAAGTACTTAGTGAAGTTATTCATGTTTACCTGTTGGGAATCGTTTTAAATATTAAGGGAGTAATATGATTTTGGTCATATCACAAACAACTTGAGTAACAATACCACAATCCGTTTAGCCGCCCAGAGCGCCAGTCAAGTACATCCATCGGGTTAATTTGTCGCGTTTTGTGGGTACACTGCCTCGGGTCATGCAGATAGCCACCATTTGGTAGAAGTTGGTCAGGCTCATGAACCCGAGCTAGAACCCATGCTGATTGAAATTGTGTTTCAATTCGCATTCTAATTCAACCAATCACAACCTTTCATGTGTCCTTGTTTATTTTTTAATCCAAGATTCGGTTTAAAATCATATTTGATTTAAAATCATATTTGATTTTTCTCAGATAACTTGTGTTTGTTAATTATTCTAAAAAACACAATATTTGCGGTTTTGTTTATTATCTTTTCCTTTAACATTTAATTTAACTAATATTCTACCCTTCGCAATACAAAATATTAATTTATATATTTATAAGGTGGTTGTAGTGAAAACGACTAAATATCCGGACACCATCTTATTCACTTGTGAATAATTTCTATTTGTTGAAATAAGTAGAAAGTATGCAGATTAAGTGGTTAGTGGTGAATTCTTTGTTTGTGAAATCATTATAATATTATAATTTATCCCATTCTGGTCGATTTTTTAAGTAAGATTTCATATGCGAACAGTACGAAGTATCCTGAACGTGATACATATATTTTAGGCGAGTGATATTTACATTTATATATTCACGAGTGTTTCAGACGTACAATTGTAATGGTTTGAAGACACCACTATAATCTCATAGATTGTTCATGTATCAAACTATACTTCATATGCATAGTGTAGACGTACGATTATAATTGATTTAGATGTATTGTTACAACTAACTTATGCATATCGTTGTGATCGCATAACTTAAAAACAATGTTCTAAAATAGTTTAACAACACCGTTATATATACTCTCACTTCTAAGTGTGTAAAATTTTTTTCTATCTGACGTTGTTTAAAACTATACTTTACTGTAACAAGATCTTAATTTTTGTATTTTTGTCAAATATATATTGTTGACGAGTAACACCAACTAAAAACATACATGTAAATCACAAGTTAAACCCCTATTTTTATTTATAAAATTAATTGGTTTGAACTTTGAAGTAAGGCCACCACCACTTGGTGTTTCTCGTGTTCCTCAACATTTACCTTAAACCCATATGCAATTTCCCTATATTCGATTGCTACTTTTGAAGCTGGCAATCTTTGAGATATGTGCTTTAACATCTCCTGCACTTGTTCTTTCTGCACGTATACCATGATGCTTAAATACATACCTCGAAGTCAGTGACGGATCCAGAATTTTTTTTCACAGGGGCGGAAATTTAATGGTCATTTGGCTATCGCAATACAATATATATTTTTTTCAGTCCGGTTCGAGTTAGATCGGGTCGAGTCGGTTCATTAACGTAAAAATCATTAAAGTGGTTCCCAAACTCGTGAATTTGCGTATATGTATATATGACAAGAATCGTACTGAAGCAATTATACTCATTAAAGTGGTGATATGTGATGTTTGAAACAATTATACTCGTAAAATTGGTGATATGTTCAACATGTTTAAGATCAATATTGAAACTAATTAAAATTCAACTTGTATTATTATCAGATTTTATCTTGATATAAATTTTTTTCTTCCTACGAATTACATGATTATTTGAGAGTGAAATTTCAAAAATCCACTCGATTACATACCCGGTTAGTGAGAAAATATGGTTCGTCGGCCTGTCGGAAGATCACCAGACCCCATTGTAGTTCCGCCCCAAACAATGTATTTGAGATAAATTTGCTCTTTCTTTAGTTTCAAGAATTTAAAAGGGGGACGATTGCAAAATTTCATGGGGGGCGGTCGGGATTTTAACGTATATATAACGCTGAAAAAAGAATTTTAGGGTGGGCGGCTGCCCCTCCTCCCTTGGCTTTAGATACGCCACTGTTCAAAGTTGTAAAACAATCCCCTCACTATAGTTTTTATGAACTATACCAATATTAATGCTCCTTTTAACGGCTATAATCTATTTTACTATCTATCACTTGTAGTATGAACTTTTTACTTCTATCATGAAACTAAGAGAGTAAGACATCTTACCACTCACACTTTCTCTTTGGGTTTAGTTTTATAGATATCAATATTATCTTTTTGAAACATTTACAACCTTTAAATGTATGTGTACCATTATGCTTGAATACATATTTTGAATTCATAACAAAACACCCCCTAAGAATGACAATTGGTCATGGTTGAAACAGGTTTTGGCATTCTATGTCCAATATTCATTTATAAAATTGTATCTTAAAGTCATCAGTTATTAGGTTTGGAGATTAACTTGGTGAGTTGGTGTTGAAGATTAAGCTTGTGATCTTAAATGGTTCAAAATTAATTGACACTCATGTTACTAGAAACTTGACTTTAAACTCATTTTAGAAATTGACTTATAATATCAGAAAAACTTGATCTTAAACTCATTTTATGTTCCTTCAATATCATATAGTATAGTAAAAATTTTGTTTTAGTTTGTGTAAACTAGTATGGTATCACTTTCAGGTAATTGATGGATGTCATACTCATACCAGAACTAAAGAGATACTTCATGATAACTGATGTCATACACGATTCTATATCCAAACACATTCCTATTACCTATAACAATTCTAACTGTATATTTTATTTTAGTAATGAGACGATACATTAGATTATTTATATAAGGAAGCTAATTAATTACATTTCTCTAACTCATTAGAAGCTCAAACTAATGAAAGTTAGACTAAGAATCAAGATTAATTGAACCTGTATTAACGACTTTTTGAATATTAAATAGAGCTTAGAAAGGTAAAATTATATTGAATTTGAAATTTTAATTAAAAAATATAGTTTATTTGTTACTGAATAGAAAATGAAAAAGATAGAATTAAAAATAACATAAAAGCTGCCTAATTATAGTCAGGTTGCACGTGAAGGCCTTGTGATCGATGCTGCTGTTGTTCCTCCCATACTCGACAGCTTTCTTAATTTCTACTTTAACTCTAGTTCTAATGTCTTAAGTAAATGTTTATAAAAAATTGTAATTATAATTTTATTATATTTAGAAAGGGATATTTATATATATAAATAAATGTATTTAAACTATACCGTCTAAAACTATTAAATATATTAATTTTAAAAGTTTAATTATCTTCAAACCAAATTTCAAAATAAATTGATGCAATAAATGCTAAATTTGATTCAATTTCATACATATAAAATTGGGTAAGTTTTAAATGTTAAATATTTCTAAAACACATGTTAGTTTTATATAACTACTAGGTTAGAAACGTGCGGTACATATGCCAGAAAAATAAAAATTAACAAAAAAAAGAAAGACTTTTGAAAGATAGAATTGTGAGATCCGACGTCATGAATAACTTGTTTTTTTTATAGATATAAATAGACTTGAAAAAATCATCTTTTTAGCTTTTATCATTGAAAAAATATACAGAGGAACACAATTTATCCAAATATAAATTTGTAGCAACTAAAAATTTCCCTAGATAAGCTACTCCATACAGTGAATCTAGTTGAAAATAAAAATAATCATTCATAGGTAGATACATAAAGTTGTAACTTTTATATTCAATGAAGGAATGAAAATAAACTATGAAAAAATATAATTTAATATAGCAATTAGAAATTCAAAGTTAATTGTATAAAGAAACAAAGAAATATGGATTGTTTAATCTTTGTTTAATGTGAAAGAGTCAAACAGATACATTGTAAACAATCACAGATTTAGTACTTATGGTATACCCTAACCCTCCAGGGGCATTATCTGATATGGACATTGTAGAAAGATTAAACCAATTTACACAGAAGATTATGAACTCGAAGCAATCGATTACACACCAATCAACAATAAACTCAAAATGATTTCAATAGAATGATTAACTGAACGATTACAAAAGAAAAGAACAAGAACTCTCAAAGAAAAGTACAAATTTAAAAACGATTACTAAACCCGCCTATTAACGAACTATTAATAGGTGAACTATTACACATTCCAACCTTTTAGAAAACAATATTGACACAATTGATCCTTGTACTATATACTCTACATTCCCCACCTTAGCACATTGACCAATTCTAGCCCACATCCAATATCTCCAAACACTTGGTAAACTTGGATCCTGGAACCACCTTGGTTAATATACCCGCTGCATTATTCTCTGTATTAACATGAGCAACTCTAATCTCTTTGGATTAAATAACCCAAGTGTTATTCTTTCTCTGATACCAATTGTAGAAAGATTAAACCAATCTACACAGAAGATTATGAACTCGAAGCAATCGATTACACACGAATCAACAACAAACTCAAAATGATTTCAATAGAATGATTAACTGACTCCACAGCCTCACCATATGACAATGGCTCCATAACACACTCTTCTACAGCCACATTGAAAACAAATGCTGAGATATCTTTATTAGTTCTACATTTAGCAGGCATCACAGGCTGTCTTCTGGCTTTATCTCTAGCCAAACTATAGTCACCTAATGAGTGTGAAGAGTGTGAACCCTGCTGTGAGCTTTCCCCTACTTCAAAAGTACCTTCGGAAGTTTTGGAAACACCTTCGGAAGACTTGGAAAAACCTTCGGAAGTTTTGGGAAAACCTTCGGAAACCCTTCGGAAGACTTGAAAACACCTTCGGAAGACTTAGGCATGCCTTCGGAAGACTTGGGAATGCCTTCGGAAGCTTTAAGAACACCTTCGGAAGACTTCCAAATGCCTTCGGAAGCTTTGGACTCCACCTCAATGTGAACTCCATCCATCAGTTCATCCTGTCCTTTCTTCTTATCAAACAGATCCCTATAAACCACCTCCTATCTGAAGACCACATCTCTGCTGACTATTACCTTAGGATTACCATCATCAATCCTCCACAATCTGTAGCCCTTTACACCCTTAGGATAGCCCAGCAACACACATCTTATAGCTCTAGGATCAAGCTTGTCTTTCTTAACATGAGCATAGGCTAAACAACCAAACACCCTCAAATGACTGCTATCAGGTTTAACACCAGTCCACATCTCCATAGGTGTCTTCCTATTAATAGCTGATGAATGAGACCTTTTAACAAGATATGCTGCAGTTGTTACTGCCTCTGCCCAAAAGGACTTTGGCATTCCTGACTCAGACAACATGCACCTGACCTTGTTAAGCAAAGTTCTATTCATCCTCTCTGCTAACCCATTTTGCTGAGGGGTGTATGGCACTGTCAAATGCCTACCAATACCATGTTCTTTACAAAACTTATTGAACAAAGAACTACAAAATTCCATACCATTGTCATTTCTTAGTTTCTTAACCCTTTTACCAGTCTGTGTTTCAACCAGCTGCTTCTATTCTTTAAACTTCAAGAATGCTTCATCCTTATGCTTAAGGATATATACCCAAACCCTTCTTGATCTATCATCAATGATAGACAAGAAGTATCTTCCTCCACTAAGAGAATTGATTCTTGCAGGACCCCATAAGTCTGCATGAATGTATTCAAGAACATCCCTTGTCTCATGTACTCCCCTGGCAAACTTGACCCTTGTTGACTTGCCCAACACACAATGCTCACAGAATCCCACATCACAGCCACTAACCCCTATGATGGCTTTCTCAGTTCAGTCAATCCTTGATCACTTATGTGGCCCATTCTCTTGTGCCACAAAGCAGGAGTGTTCATCTTATTGACATCAACAACTGATGCAGCACCACAGATGACAGTATCATCAAGAACATATATGTTGTTCTCCTTTCTTGAGCCTGACAACATAACTAATAACCCCTTGATTACTTTCATATTCCCATTCTTAAGACTTACACTGCTTCCTTGGCTTTCAAGAGTACCCAGTGAGATGAGGTTCCTCTTGAGCTCAGATATGTACCTTACCTGATCAAGAGTGAACTCCACCCTACTCTCCAACTTGATTATGACAAAACCAATACTTTTAATCATACATGGTCTGTCATCACCTAGTTGTACACTTCCTAACTCCACCATCTTTAATTCTGAGAAGAATTCCCTTCTTGGAGTCATATGATAGGAGCACCCAGAGTCCATGATCCAATCTTAATCTACCTGACCTTTAGACACCATCAGAACATTTGCACTATCATAACCATCAAGACTACTATCAACAGACATACTACCTTGTGCTCTATGCTGTTGATTATTGGCTTGTTTTTTCTGTTTATCTGGGCATTCTCTCTTCAGATGTTTATCAGAGTTACAGATATAACATCTCCTATTGAATTTGGACTTTGATCTCGAAGTTGACCTTCCTCTAGAAGTTCTAGATTCAGGTCTTCCCATCAAAAATAAGCCATCACCAGCATCATCCTTGACATCAGACCTTCGCTTTAATTCTTTTGAATTTATAGCAGCCAGCACCTCTTCCATTGATAGTGACTCCCTCCCAAACATGAGAGTGTCAACAAAGTGCTCATACGATTATAGCAATGAAGCCAAAAAGATGATTGCCTGATCTTCATCTTCTAATTCAACATCAATGTTCTCAAGATCAATCACCAACTTATTGAATTCATCCACATGATCCTCAATTGACTTACCAGGAGCCAATTGAAACGTATAGAGCCTTTTCTTGAGATACAGCCGATTTGCCAGTGATTTTGTCATGTACAGTCCTTCAAGCTTTGACCACATCCCACTGGTTGATGTCTCCTTCGATGCTTCCCTGAGAACTCTATCTCCGAGACTCAGAATGATGGCACTGTGAGCCTTTTCCAAGATATCCTTCTTTTCTTTCGCCGATAGAGTCGCCGGCAAGCTATTTTCCCCTTTCAGTGCATCAACAACACCCTGATGCACCAATAGCGCTCGCATCTTCACTCTCCATAGCCCAAAATCATTCTTTCCATCGAATTTCTCGATTTCAAACTTTGTTGATCTCATCCTTCAATTGAATTTTTTACTTCGACACTTGAATCTTCAACAGACGAGCCGAACCAGGCTCTGATACCAATTGTAGAAAGATTAAACCAATCTACACAGAAGATTATGAACTCGAAGCAATCGATTACACACCAATCAACAACAAACTCAAAATGATTTCAATAGAATGATAAACTGAACGATTACAAAAGAAAAGAACAAGAACTCTCAAAGAAAAGTACAAATTTAAAAACGGTTATTAAGTCCGCCTATTAACGAACTATTAATAGGTGAACTATTACACATTCCAACCTTTTAGAAAACAATATTGACACAATTGGTCCTTATACTATATACTCTACAGATATGTTAATAGCTTCGCACACCGCCCCGCCCTAAAATTAATGGGTGTTCATGCCCTTCTTGTGAACTTGTTTAACGGATGTGAATACAAGATGGATAGATTTATTTGCCATTTTTTGGGTGTGATGTAATATTTACATAAAAAAGGTGTGTTGGGTAGAGTTAAGACGGATTAAACTATTTTCTTAAAATGATATGAAGTGAAAGAGGTAAAGTAAATAATGTAACACCTACATATAATTAAGAGGGATTAAGGTACGCTATGACTTTAGATACAAAGCTCCTATTCCAAATAATGAGGAATTTAAAATTCAAGAGAAGCAATTATATAAACCCTACAATCAATTTATACTAAAAATCTAGTTTGTCATTAGACTCCACTTAGAAAATCAAAGACTATGTTTAAATAACTTCAGTGTCCTACAAAATTAAACTTACTAAATACAACTCATTGTGGTCAACTAAACATACAAATAAAAACCTTATTGTTCAACTTTTGTCGTACGAAATTTGTTTCTTTTATTAATCAAGATTAACCTTTAAAGATTCTAATTTCTGAGCAGAAATATGTTAATTTAGCATATGAAGGACAGAAGCATCGATGAAGTGTAAACAATTATTTATTTCTAATTCTCTAAAGATTTCATGGTGATATAGGACGCTAGACTTTAGTATTTAACGGCATCCAGACCTAGATGCTAATTTAAAATTCTTTTGAGTCGAGCCCTAGTAAAAACACGGTCCAAAATTTTTAAGTGCTTAAAGTAGTAAAACCGTTTTTTCCCAATCACATATCATCAACCCTTGTATGCAGTCATTCGTATCGTGTTCATGGTGTTTCACCATTTCATCTTTTGTGCAAGTGCCAAGCATAACTCTTGTTTTTTCTTCTCTTTGATCACATATAAAACGGTTATTGGTATGAAATTAAAATAATAGATGTTCTTATTTTTGCCATATATAATTGTATTATAATTAAAATTATTGTTATATTTTTCATGATTATTGTTACTTTGTTAGAAAGTAAATTATTTACTGTTCTAATAATTAATTATCTAGAACTACTTGAATTCGCATATAGTATGTTAATCAAACCATGTGAAACCATATGTTTTATAATATGAATAAATCGGTAATAATAATTGTTTATGTACCTCTCTCCTTGAAGCGACAGTTGTAACACATAATATAGTAACTCCATTTGACATGCATGGAGGAAATACCACACGAATGTTGCCAGCAAAACTGAGATAATTACAGGTGTCTTACCATACTTATGAACGTGATTAACTTATAATCACTCATTTATAACTAATCTCAAAATTTATTCTTAATATTTAGTCACTAGTTTTACTAGTGTATTACACGGATTGAATAATTAAAATATTAAATATAAAAACTTATTAATTATAAAATGATATTTTAAGATAAGATACGATTTATGTATGAGTAATGACTATAAGTAATAAAACAATAATATCAACTTTTTAAACTCTTTTGTTTTTTTTTTCAAAAAAATAATAATATTTTGTTTCAAAACAATCCATTTTAAAAAAATGTTAGTTTTAAAATTTTATTATTATAATTCCCAAGTTTAAGTATTTTTTGTTTATAAAAATTTACTTTTTAAATACACAAAATTCTAGAAAATTTTATATTTTTACAAAAGTTTGATGTTTTAGAACAAAATATTATTTGAAAAACTTTTTTTTTGGAAATAACATAAATAAAAAGAGATCTCTTTATTAATTTATTAAAAGCTATTTTAATCTAAAAGAATTAAATAATATCATGAGTAATTAATATGATTATTTAATAATAGAGAAAAGCGGAAAAATTTTGATGAGTAGAATTGTAATGCTGCTACGTAGGGTTGCAAACGAACTGAACGTTCAGCGAACAGTTCGTGAACCGTTCGGCGGGAACTTCGTTATGTTCTTTCATTTAGTAAATGAACGAACACCAACCAGAATTTCGTTCGTTTAGTTAAACGAACGAACATGAACACGAGCCGTGTTCGTTCATTTATGTTCGTGAACGTTCGATAATGTGTTCGTTTATGTTCGTTAATGTCCATTCGTGAGCGTTCGACAATGTGTTCGTTTATGTTCGTTAATGTGTTCGTTTATATTCTTAATTTTTGTGTCAGTTATTTTTATGACTATTATATCAAATATTTTTTTATATTTATCTTAAGTACTTGTTTATTTTTTATTGATTTTGTGTAATGTTTGTAATATAAATGTAAATTTATTCTAAAATAAATCTATAATCATTTGTATTCGTTTGTGTTCATGAGCTTTTTTTGTGTTCGTTATGTTCATGAACAATTGTTTGTGTTCGTTTGCTTATGATTGTGTTTATTTGCGTTCGGTAAGTGTTCGTGAACAGTTCATGGATATGTTCATATTCTTAATGAACGAACACGAACAAATAATCTCGTTCGGTAAATGTTCGTGAACAGTTCATGAACAAGTATATTTCTACACGAACGAACGTGTTCGTTCGGTTGGTTTGCAACCCTACAGTGCCACGTATCCCCTAGTTACTTATTTATTAGAGTCGGAATTTAAATCAAGTCATATGATCTATTATGTAATAATAACTACCCATATTGACTCACTTAAAACACTTAGGTTAGTTATATTCATGTACTTGTGGAAGATGGAATCCTTGTCGGTAGTTAATGCAAGCATTGAAATTAATTAATAGCGAATAATACGTAGATAAATAAAAAGAGATGTTCGTATAAGGTTTAGAGCAAAATTACAAACAAAACATATGACAAGTACAAAATAATATTTAAAGTAAATTATACGGATGGTCCCAGACGTTTGCCAAAATTTCATCTTTTGATTTTGGGTTCCAAATTAACATGTAATTAATATTTTTCCAAATCTTTAGACTAAACCTGTAATGTTTATAACACAGAGACGAAATGTGAAAATTAAACAAACGTTAAATATATCGGTGTAATTTACTCTAATACTTATTTATGCAAAAAGGGAGCATTTAACTAAGAATCTAGGATCGTTACGTATATGACAATGGCTTTTAAAAAAACATACATGACAATGATTTATATATTATTTTTGTAAAAATGAGTTGTCATAATGCATTTTGAAAGATAAAATATATTGCGTGTAATACAAGTGCATCTGGAACATCAATACGAGATTTACGACCATTAATACGTTCTCATCAGAATTAATGAAATGTTTAAATCCAAATCATAACAGATATAAAATTTATGAGCATTTACAGAAGGGTTAGAGAGGCTCTTTGGTACCATAATTATCCATAAACTCTATATATAATGGTAAGACAAGTGATAATCTTCGTAAAAAAAAAATCTTATTTGTTTTCCTTTCGTATTGAGGTCTTTTAAAACATGGCGAAAACGTCCTTCAAGATGATGCTTATGTTTACATTATATCTTTGTGTTTCGCGTAAGCTTGATCTCATCGGTTCTTAACTATTGTTGATTTGTTGCATATTGAGTTTTCACTAATAATTTATGATTTGCAGGTTGGCAAATCTCATATGGTTTGGTTGACAAAAGATTGGTAACGAGTCAACAAGCACTATCTGAAATTGATGGTGACACTTTTTTGAACAGAGTTGGTGATCCTTGTGATCCAAATGGTGGTTGCATTATCAATTGTCGAGTTGGTATGCCCCATTGTTGTAATGGTATATGTGCTTGTAGTTGTTCCCGTGAATGCCCTTGTCCCAGTAATGAGTTAGCCGGTTAGTCTCTAACATACATTTAAATAATGACCATCAAGATGTACCTTTATTTCCATACTTCAAAAAACACTACATAAACATGATGAATTTGAGTGACTTTTATATAATGATCCATGCACCCTTGGAATATGGAAATAGCATCAATCATATGTGTGAGTTCAGTATATGGCTCAGTGATCTAACGGTATTGATGTTTGATCCTTACAAAAGTCGTTTGCGTTTAAATTCTTATAAATATAAGTTGATTATGTGGTATTTAACAATAAAAAAATTGTAATTTTGAAAAAGAAAAGTGTGAGTACAACTAATAAAAAAACATATTAAAAACATTGTGTGATGTAATTTCTCAGAAATAAAGATCCAATAATTATCAGTTTTATCATTATAACAAATATTAAAATTATATTTTTGATTATATTTTTCATTTACGGTGGATATAATATATAGAAATTTTCACCTCCTTTGGTAAGTATGATGGCTAAACAAATTTGCAAATATCATATTATATATTAACAATTAATAATATATGTTTATATAGATGAGAACCTGTACCATACTTGTATACAGTACTTGATAGATTTAACGGAAAAGAGAGAAAATGTGGGGTAAGCGATTAGTAACCACCTCATGCATCATACTTAAAGCTAAATGTATAAGTGTTTTCTAGCAGTTTTGTCTTGCACTAAATGTCCTCTGATATGCATACGATCTTGTTCTTTCCTATCTTGGAATCCATGTATTCCACCACAAGCAAACACACACCAAAAGAATATATAAAATTGTCGGATGACGTTAAGAAAACTTATAACGAGCTTAAACTTCATAACATGAGTTCCTGAAGTTGTGCTTCAGCGAATCCACCATCTTTTTTAGTTCCGAACCCACCACTGTCTGGGCGCAATTAAGGAAATACCAAAAGAAGATGGATACTGTAGATTATGAAATCTTGTTTTATAATGATAATCCAAAGTGAAATGGAGAATTTCAGTTGCTTACCGTTTGTAATAATATGAGACCGGTGCTGTAAATGTCAAAACGATCTAAGAGGTTCAACTGTCTAAGAGTTTTCACAATCAGAGTTAATAATGTTGAAATCCAGATTTATATAAAAGTAGACAACATTGATGATGTCTAAAGGTGGACATTTCAACCCACTTCGGTATGAAATTAGCTAATAAGTAAACGAGTCATATGTTTTGAACTCGCACAAAGGGTATGTTTAAAGAATAAAACGTCTTCAAGTCAAAGAACTAGATTACACCGAAGTAATATAATTTTCATAGTCACATTTGACACGCTAATTGTTTAAGATATTAGCGAGTTTTGAACAAAAAGAATTTCATGTCAACCCAACTCGCTCCATACCAAAAACTACCTGCTATAGAACCAGAGAAAGTGCAGCTGCAACCGGAGCTGAAGGTGCAGATGGAGTTTGGGTGCACATAAATCATAATACATTGCTCTGGTGCTGCATATATAAAAAAAAATTGAATATTTAGGCTTCAAGAGTGATTTTTAAACTTTTCTGTATGTTTCAAATACGACATTGACAATCACATCTTAGTTTCCTTCTATATAAAACCCACAAAACGAACTTTTTACACATATATAATCTTTAATACCTTGGAGCTAAAAGAAACTTTTAGGGGATATAATTGATGCAACTCTTAAATCGGCTGCAACTCCCAAATCAATGATCTTGAAGGACCAGGACCCTGATTCTAAAACATTTAACACGTCTATTGGGAGTATGAGTTGAGAGAATTTAAAATGTCAAAGTATATACAAAAGATGCAACGTTTACCTTCGGAGGAAATAATATTTTAAGTTTTATATCTCTGCGAACAATCCCTGTTGAGTGAAGACTATCTAATGCAAAAAAAAGTTGCCTGAGGATCATTTGAATGAATTTATTCTCTCGTTCTAATCCTTTTGGCAAGTCTTGTACCTCGCCGAGAATCATTGACTCAACCTGAAAACACTTATGCATGAAAAATTTTCAAAATGGAAAATGAAGTACTTTTAGTGATATATTTGACTATTTGAGGATAATTGAACACCAGCTTTGGATCAATTCAGTTTTAAGGCTTTAAGCACCATGTAAGGATCATAATTAGAGTGGACAATTTTGACTCATTTGTTTTTAAATGGGTCCATTAGGATGGCGCTCTATTTCAAGTGCGTAAGATAAGAAAAAAAGTAGCTTAAAAAGACATGAGTCAAGTGGGCTGAACGGGTCAAGCTAGTTAAAAGTCATCCATTGTTTATGTTTGACGAGCACAACATTTAAAGATATACTTTATTACTGTAATAATGTTGTTTCCTTGATCATGTATTATGTTTATAAAGAGATATAAAAATGGAAAGAAAGTGTTCGCAGAAATGCAGGTCAACCCAGTACGCCCGACCAGTTTCGACCAGTATTAATAAGATGACCAGTTTCAAGCCAAACTTGTTTTGACCCATCCAAACCGCTTGATCCATTTATCTTGCAACTGTGGCTAATATGTATTAGGTGATTGGTTTCTAATGTTAAAATCACTGTAATTGGAGAATTCCTCCTATCACACTATCTACTTACGTTACATTAGATACATATAAGCTAACATCCAAATCTGAACTTGATAGTAACTCAAGAATTCAATTATGAAAACAATTTTTTTCCATTTCAACATAAAACACTTAAACCAATATAAACAAAATCTAATATCAAAAAGCCAAAAATCAATCTTCTGATAAGTTACCAACACTATGTAGGGACATCGTTCACAAAAAAAAAATAATTGTTTTATCGATAAAGAACTTTGATTACAATACAAAAGAAACTAAACAAGCAGAATACATGATGTTAAGAAACAACAAATAAACAAAAGAAACAGAACAATGGCTGAGGATTTCTGTTGAACAGAGGTCCCTTAAAACAGATTTCGGGCCACCCAGGTGAATCCCGTCTGTCTCCCAGGGTACAACAGCCGGAGCAGGAGTACTGCCGGAGTTAGCCTAGCACCCGAAACCACTACCTGAAACGAGAGCACGAAGTTGCGAGAAAGCTGGAAATTGTTCTTTCTGTGTGTTGTGGAACATGTAAAAACTGGGGTTCATCTGCTGCACAAGACACCAGGTCTTGTATATATGCTGTGAACTCTGTGGCAGTTAGGAACTGGAGCATCCCTGAGTTATTAATAGGAAAGCGAACTGACTGTCTGTTACGAAAGCGAACAGACTATCTGTTACGAAAGTCCAACAGTCAGTCAACACTTCAAAAATATTTAGACGGCTCTCAAGCGTGCGAAGTGCAAAGTGCGCCATCAAAACGCCACATTGCGCCCATCGCCCGAGCCCGTGCCCGTGCCCGTGCGCGTTGGGTGCTTCGCACCCTTGTGCTTGGCCTTGGGTGTCCCTCAACATATGTGGGAACACAATCCCTTGAAAAGTCCCACTTATAAACTAATTTATAGTTTATCCTTCCACCAATGTGGGACAACAACTTCCACTCAGATTTTTCACAGCTTTTGTGTTTCAACCACACAACTTTGAGCATCGATATCTCATTCATCTTAGCTCCATTTTGAACACGGTTTAGTTCGTTGTGTTCCTCTCACTTAGGAGAACACATACGAAATGGTTTGGTAATTAATTGCAACAAATACAATTAATTATTAATGTCCCAAAATGAGTGAGAAATCATATTTTTCTCACTAAACTTCCAACAATCCCCCACATGAATGGAGATCGATCTTTGCACTCAAGCATCAAGATATAGTTTCAGCAGTTGAATGTTGCAGGATAGGTAGATATTCTCTTTGAACCTTCCTTTGTGAAGCACACTTAGTCTCCTAGCGATTAGTAGACTCGATGTCTTTGAACTAACCCCTTCTTCTGTAGACGTTATTACACTTCACGCAACATTCTCCTTGATCTGGCTAGCCCCTCATTGTTGTGTCCGTTATGGTCATGGACCACTAGCCTGGTTCTGCAAGAGCTCTAGGATTTGTGCCCCAACAAATCCATTCGAAGCGACCCCACTTCTCTCTCACATAGGTGGCTTCACACAAGTCATTAAAAGCCATAGGCTTAACCTTCTTTGCTGTCACTAATTAAATTTAGGAATGGACTAGGAAATGTTCAATTTCTATTTTATGATTTTGGGGTACTCCCCCACAGTGACCTTAGTTTGTACAATTAGGTTGTCCTATTGATCCTAGATCTTGGGATCTCCAATCTTCTAGGATAGGTTTTCCTTCATACACACTTACTCCAAGGGCTTTAGTCCCATTCCTCTCGACGACTTGTATACTAACTCTCTGCTTAAGCCTTTTGTCAACGGATCCGCAATGTTATCTTTTGACTTCACATAGTCAATAGTAATAACTCCAGTTGAGAGTAGTTGTCGTATCGTATTGTGTCTACGTCTTATATGTCTTGATTTGCCATTATACATTGTACTTTGAGCTCTACCAATTGCTGATTGGCAATCACAATGTATACAAACAGCCGTCACTGGCTTTGGCCATCCTGGAACATATTCCAAGAACTGACGTAGCCATTCCGCCTCTTCTCCAGCTTTATCTAAAGCGATAAATTCCGATTCCATTGTTGATCTGGCTATAACAGTTTGCTTGGATGACTTCCAAGCTATAGCCGCTCCCCCAAGGGTAAACACATAACCACTAGTGGATTTGGAATCTTTTATATCGGATATCCAATTTGCATCAGTATATCCTTCCACAACAGCTGGATCTTGACCATAATACAGTCCATAGTTTCTTGTGTATCTCAAGTACCTTAGAAGCCTTGTCATAGCCTTCCAATGTTCAGAGCTTGGATTGCTAGTGTACCTGCTTAGCCTACTCACAGCATATGCAAGGTCTGGTCGGGTACAAGTCATGAGATACATAAGACTGCCAATAATCCTTGAGTACTCCAGTTGAGCAACACCCTCTCCTCTATTCTTAGAGAGATGATGTGAGGTATCAACTGGAGTCCGAGCAACACTAGTATCCTCTGCGTTAAAATTTCCAAGGATCTTATCCACATAATGAGATTGACTTAACACGAGACCATTTTTGGTTCTAATGATCTTTACTCCAAGAATCACATCAGCTAAGCCCATGTCTTTCATGTCGAATCTCGCTTTCAACATATGTTTTGTAGACCTAATCATGTTATCATCACTTCCAATGATAAGCATGTCATCTACATAAAGGCATAGCATCACATAACCCCTTGGTGTATCTTTCACATATACACACTTGTCGCACTCATTGATCTTGAAACCAGAATCAAGCATGGCTTGATCAAACTTTTGGTGCCATTGTTTTGGAGCTTGCTTCAAGCCATACAAAGACTTGACAAGTTTGCATACTTTTCCCTCCTGGCCAGGAGCAGAGAAACCCTCAGGTTGCTCCATATAGATTTCCTCTTCTAAATCCCCATTTAGAAATGCGGTTTTTACATCCATCTGATGTACTTCTAAATTCCGCAAAGCAGCAATTGCAAGCACTAACCTTATAGAGGTTATTCTAGTGACAGGCGAGTAAGTGTCAAAGTAATCTAGACCTTCCTTTTGTCTATACCCTTTGATCACTAGCCTTGCCTTGTACTTATCAATTGAGCCATCAGCTTTCATCTTCCTCTTGAATATCCACCGATATCCAAGTGGTTTACAACCAGTTGGAAGATCTACTAGCTCCCAAGTATGATTCTGCAAGATAGAATCTATTTCATTTTTGATGGCTTCTTTCCATTGAGGTCCTTCTGAAGAGGTTACAGCTTCTTGGTAGGTTTTAGGCTCACCTTCAACCATATAGGTAAGAAATTCAGGGCCAAACGACTTTTCAATCCTTTGCCTTTTGCTTCTTCTTAGCTCTACCTCTTCAACCTCTGATTGTTCTTTTCCATAAACAATCTCATCAATCGGTTTTGATGAACTTGCATGATCCTGAGATAAACAAGGAAACACATCTTCAAAGAAAGATGCATTAATCGACTCCATTATCGTGTCTTTGTGTATCTCATGATTCTTCGACTCATGTACAAGAAATCGGTATGCCTTACTATGTTCGGCATAGCCTATGAATACACAATCCACAGTTTTGGGTCCTATCTTTTGAACCTTAGGTGGTGGCACTACCACTTTGGCTAAACACCCCCACACTTTCAAGAATTTGTAAGATGGTTTTCTACCCATCCACAACTCGTAAGGTGTAACATCCTTATTCTTGAAAGGAATTTTGTTCAAAAGATAAGTAGCTGACAAAACAGCCTCCCCCCACATATCCTTGCTCAACCCAGAACTTAACAACATGGCATTCATCATTTCTTTAAGGGTACGATTCTTTCGTTCTGCAATGCCATTTTGTTGTGGAGAATAAGGAGCAGTATACTCATGGATTATTCCATTTTGAGCACAGAATTCAGCAAACGGTGAAACATATTCACCGCCTCGGTCACTCCTTAAGATTTTAATCTTCCTGTTAAGTTGATTTTCAACTTTAGTTTTGTACAAAACAAATTTGTCTATTGCTTCATCCTTACTTTTTAGCAGATATACACAGCAATATCTTGTACAATCATCAATAAAGGTGATGAAATATTTATTTCCACCACGTGTGGGAATTGACTTAAAATCACACACATCAGTGTGAATCAAGCCCAAGGGCTCGGTTATTCTTTCAACCGATTTAAACGATGATCTTGTTTGTTTGGCTTCAACACACGTTTTACATTTTGAGTTTGATTCGAAAGAAAAAGATGGAATATGATCTAATTTAACCAATCGACGTATTGAATTAAAATTAACATGACCAAGACGACCATGCCATAAATCACAAGACTCAATCATGTAAGCAGAAGAAGTAGTTTTATTCATATCTTTCTTAATAGCAGTTACATTAAGTTTGAACATACCATTTTGGGCATAGCCCTTTCCAATAAACATTCCACGTTTTGACAAAACAAAATTATCACTTTCAAAAACTAATTTAAAGCCAAACTTGTTTAGCAACCACCCGGATACAAGACTTTTGCGCAGATCCGGAACATAAAGAACATTGCTTAAAGTGAGCTCCTTCCCCGAAGTCCATTTCAAGATCACTTCACCTTCACCCTTGATGTCGGCTGTTGCTGCATTTCCCATGTACAGCTTATCATCACCCTTCAACTCTTTAAACGTATTAAAGAGAGTTTTATCGGGACAAACATGGCGAGTAGCCCCGGTATCCACCCACCAACCTTTAGGGTTGTTAGATACCATATTCACCTCTTCTTTCATTGATGTAAGATCCGAGATCATGGCAACAAGAGGCATCCCATCATCTATCATCATTGCATTGTCACGTTTTGGTGCCTTACATTGATCGGCCCGGTGACCGGCTTCACCACAATTGTAACATTTCCCTTTGAAGGGAGCCACCTTCTTCTTCACACCACCCTTTCGGGGCCCAAGATCCACAGCCTTACCCTTGCCTCGGTTCTTGTTATTAAACCTTTTTCCTCCCCGGGAGGATTGACCATGTTCAACCAAGTTTGCCTTAGCAAGTGGTTGAACTTGAGTCCCCTTGTGGGCCATACGGTTGTCCTCCTCAATTCGAAGGCGAACCACTAGGTCTTCAATTGTCATCTCCTTTCGTTTATGTTTAAGATAATTTTTAAAATCCGACCAACTAGGAGGCAATTTTTCAACCATGGCAGCCACTTGAAATGTTTCACTAAGAACCATTCCTTCGGAGGCAATGTCACTTAGTATAACCTGTAACTCCTGGACTTGACTGATCACAGTCTTGGAATCAACCATTTTATAGTCCAAGAAACGGGTGACAACAAATTTCTTCGTGCCGGCATCCTCCGTCTTATATTTGCGTTCTAACGACTCCCATAGGTCTTTGGCAGTCGTTATTTTGCAATACACGTTATACAAAGTATCCTCAAGCCCATTCAACACATAGTTACGGCATAGATACTCGGAATGTTTCCAAGCATCAAGTGCACTCACTGCTTGAGCATCAGCCCCTTCAGCAAGTGTAGGAGGAGACTCAGTCAAGAACCTCGCAAGGTTCAAGGTAGTTAAGTAAAATAACATCTTTTGCTGCCATCTCTTGAAATTCAAACCAGAGAATTTCTCTGGTTTTTCAGCATGGCTAGCCACAGCCCGGGCAGCATCAGAACCAACCAATGGTCCCATAGTGGAGTTAGATGTAGAGGATGTAGTAGAAGCAGAAGCCATTTCTGAAACGATATAACCAAACAAATCAGTTCTAAATCAAGAATATGTTGCCTTCCAACAAAGTTGTTTTCAAAACACAAATCAAAGTAAATTTTTTTTTTTTTTTCTTTAAAACATAAAAGAACGATGTTTTGGAATCTGTTTTAAGCTTGTAGGGACATCGTTCACAAAAAAAAAATAATGTTTTATCGATAAAGAACTTTGATTACAATACAAAAGAAACTAAACAAGCAGAATACATGATGTTAAGAAACAACAAATAAACAAAAGAAACAGAACAATGGCTGAGGATTTCTGTTGAACAGAGGTCCCTTAAAACAGATTTCGGGCCACCCAGGTGAATCCCGTCTGTCTCCCAGGGTACAACAGCCGGAGCAGGAGTACTGCCGGAGTTAGCCTAGCACCCGAAACCACTACCTGAAACGAGAGCACGAAGTTGCGAGAAAGCTGGAAATTGTTCTTTCTGTGTGTTGTGGAACATGTAAAAACTGGGGTTCATCTACTGCACAAGACACCAGGTCTTGTATATATGCTGTGAACTCTGTGGCAGTTAGGAACTGGAGCATCCCTGAGTTATTAATAGGAAAGCGAACTGACTGTCTGTTACGAAAGCGAACAGACTATCTGTTACGAAAGTCCAACAGTCAGTCAACACTTCAAAAATATTTAGACGGCTCTCAAGCGTGCGAAGTGCAAAGTGCGCCATCAAAACGCCACATTGCGCCCATCGCCCGAGCCCGTGCCCGTGCCCGTGCGCGTGCGCGTGCGCGTGCGCGTGCGCGTTGGGTGCTTCGCACCCTTGTGCTTGGCCTTGGGTGTCCCTCAACATATGTGGGAACACAATCCCTTGAAAAGTCCCACTTATAAACTAATTTATAGTTTATCCTTCCACCAATGTGGGACAACAACTTCCACTCAGATTTTTCACAGCTTTTGTGTTTCAACCACACAACTTTGAGCATCGATATCTCATTCATCTTAGCTCCATTTTGAACACGGTTTAGTTCGTTGTGTTCCTCTCACTTAGGAGAACACATACGAAATGGTTTGGTAATTAATTGCAACAAATACAATTAATTATTAATGTCCCAAAATGAGTGAGAAATCATATTTTTCTCACTAAACTTCCAACAATCCCCCACATGAATGGAGATCGATCTTTGCACTCAAGCATCAAGATATAGTTTCAGCAGTTGAATGTTGCAGGATAGGTAGATATTCTCTTTGAACCTTCCTTTGTGAAGCACACTTAGTCTCCTAGCGATTAGTAGACTCGATGTCTTTGAACTAACCCCTTCTTCTGTAGACGTTATTACACTTCACGCAACATTCTCCTTGATCTGGCTAGCCCCTCATTGTTGTGTCCGTTATGGTCATGGACCACTAGCCTGGTTCTGCAAGAGCTCTAGGATTTGTGCCCCAACAAATCCATTCGAAGCGACCCCACTTCTCTCTCACATAGGTGGCTTCACACAAGTCATTAAAAGCCATAGGCTTAACCTTCTTTGCTGTCACTAATTAAATTTAGGAATGGACTAGGAAATGTTCAATTTCTATTTTATGATTTTGGGGTACTCCCCCACAGTGACCTTAGTTTGTACAATTAGGTTGTCCTATTGATCCTAGATCTTGGGATCTCCAATCTTCTAGGATAGGTTTTCCTTCATACACACTTACTCCAAGGGCTTTAGTCCCATTCCTCTCGACGACTTGTATACTAACTCTCTGCTTAAGCCTTTTGTCAACGGATCCGCAATGTTATCTTTTGACTTCACATAGTCAATAGTAATAACTCCAGTTGAGAGTAGTTGTCGTATCGTATTGTGTCTACGTCTTATATGTCTTGATTTGCCATTATACATTGTACTTTGAGCTCTACCAATTGCTGATTGGCAATCACAATGTATACAAACAGCCGTCACTGGCTTTGGCCATCCTGGAACATATTCCAAGAACTGACGTAGCCATTCCGCCTCTTCTCCAGCTTTATCTAAAGCGATAAATTCCGATTCCATTGTTGATCTGGCTATAACAGTTTGCTTGGATGACTTCCAAGCTATAGCCGCTCCCCCAAGGGTAAACACATAACCACTAGTGGATTTGGAATCTTTTATATCGGATATCCAATTTGCATCAGTATATCCTTCCACAACAGCTGGATCTTGACCATAATACAGTCCATAGTTTCTTGTGTATCTCAAGTACCTTAGAAGCCTTGTCATAGCCTTCCAATGTTCAGAGCTTGGATTGCTAGTGTACCTGCTTAGCCTACTCACAGCATATGCAAGGTCTGGTCGGGTACAAGTCATGAGATACATAAGACTGCCAATAATCCTTGAGTACTCCAGTTGAGCAACACCCTCTCCTCTATTCTTAGAGAGATGATGTGAGGTATCAACTGGAGTCCGAGCAACACTAGTATCCTCTGCGTTAAAATTTCCAAGGATCTTATCCACATAATGAGATTGACTTAACACGAGACCATTTTTGGTTCTAATGATCTTTACTCCAAGAATCACATCAGCTAAGCCCATGTCTTTCATGTCGAATCTCGCTTTCAACATATGTTTTGTAGACCTAATCATGTTATCATCACTTCCAATGATAAGCATGTCATCTACATAAAGGCATAGCATCACATAACCCCTTGGTGTATCTTTCACATATACACACTTGTCGCACTCATTGATCTTGAAACCAGAATCAAGCATGGCTTGATCAAACTTTTGGTGCCATTGTTTTGGAGCTTGCTTCAAGCCATACAAAGACTTGACAAGTTTGCATACTTTTCCCTCCTGGCCAGGAGCAGAGAAACCCTCAGGTTGCTCCATATAGATTTCCTCTTCTAAATCCCCATTTAGAAATGCGGTTTTTACATCCATCTGATGTACTTCTAAATTCCGCAAAGCAGCAATTGCAAGCACTAACCTTATAGAGGTTATTCTAGTGACAGGCGAGTAAGTGTCAAAGTAATCTAGACCTTCCTTTTGTCTATACCCTTTGATCACTAGCCTTGCCTTGTACTTATCAATTGAGCCATCAGCTTTCATCTTCCTCTTGAATATCCACCGATATCCAAGTGGTTTACAACCAGTTGGAAGATCTACTAGCTCCCAAGTATGATTCTGCAAGATAGAATCTATTTCATTTTTGATGGCTTCTTTCCATTGAGGTCCTTCTGAAGAGGTTACAGCTTCTTGGTAGGTTTTAGGCTCACCTTCAACCATATAGGTAAGAAATTCAGGGCCAAACGACTTTTCAATCCTTTGCCTTTTGCTTCTTCTTAGCTCTACCTCTTCAACCTCTGATTGTTCTTTTCCATAAACAATCTCATCAATCGGTTTTGATGAACTTGCATGATCCTGAGATAAACAAGGAAACACATCTTCAAAGAAAGATGCATTAATCGACTCCATTATCGTGTCTTTGTGTATCTCATGATTCTTCGACTCATGTACAAGAAATCGGTATGCCTTACTATGTTCGGCATAGCCTATGAATACACAATCCACAGTTTTGGGTCCTATCTTTTGAACCTTAGGTGGTGGCACTACCACTTTGGCTAAACACCCCCACACTTTCAAGAATTTGTAAGATGGTTTTCTACCCATCCACAACTCGTAAGGTGTAACATCCTTATTCTTGAAAGGAATTTTGTTCAAAAGATAAGTAGCTGACAAAACAGCCTCCCCCCACATATCCTTGCTCAACCCAGAACTTAACAACATGGCATTCATCATTTCTTTAAGGGTACGATTCTTTCGTTCTGCAATGCCATTTTGTTGTGGAGAATAAGGAGCAGTATACTCATGGATTATTCCATTTTGAGCACAGAATTCAGCAAACGGTGAAACATATTCACCGCCTCGGTCACTCCTTAAGATTTTAATCTTCCTGTTAAGTTGATTTTCAACTTTAGTTTTGTACAAAACAAATTTGTCTATTGCTTCATCCTTACTTTTTAGCAGATATACACAGCAATATCTTGTACAATCATCAATAAAGGTGATGAAATATTTATTTCCACCACGTGTGGGAATTGACTTAAAATCACACACATCAGTGTGAATCAAGCCCAAGGGCTCGGTTATTCTTTCAACCGATTTAAACGATGATCTTGTTTGTTTGGCTTCAACACACGTTTTACATTTTGAGTTTGATTCGAAAGAAAAAGATGGAATATGATCTAATTTAACCAATCGACGTATTGAATTAAAATTAACATGACCAAGACGACCATGCCATAAATCACAAGACTCAATCATGTAAGCAGAAGAAGTAGTTTTATTCATATCTTTCTTAATAGCAGTTACATTAAGTTTGAACATACCATTTTGGGCATAGCCCTTTCCAATAAACATTCCACGTTTTGACAAAACAAAATTATCACTTTCAAAAACTAATTTAAAGCCAAACTTGTTTAGCAACCACCCGGATACAAGACTTTTGCGCAGATCCGGAACATAAAGAACATTGCTTAAAGTGAGCTCCTTCCCCGAAGTCCATTTCAAGATCACTTCACCTTCACCCTTGATGTCGGCTGTTGCTGCATTTCCCATGTACAGCTTATCATCACCCTTCAACTCTTTAAACGTATTAAAGAGAGTTTTATCGGGACAAACATGGCGAGTAGCCCCGGTATCCACCCACCAACCTTTAGGGTTGTTAGATACCATATTCACCTCTTCTTTCATTGATGTAAGATCCGAGATCATGGCAACAAGAGGCATCCCATCATCTATCATCATTGCATTGTCACGTTTTGGTGCCTTACATTGATCGGCCCGGTGACCGGCTTCACCACAATTGTAACATTTCCCTTTGAAGGGAGCCACCTTCTTCTTCACACCACCCTTTCGGGGCCCAAGATCCACAGCCTTACCCTTGCCTCGGTTCTTGTTATTAAACCTTTTTCCTCCCCGGGAGGATTGACCATGTTCAACCAAGTTTGCCTTAGCAAGTGGTTGAACTTGAGTCCCCTTGTGGGCCATACGGTTGTCCTCCTCAATTCGAAGGCGAACCACTAGGTCTTCAATTGTCATCTCCTTTCGTTTATGTTTAAGATAATTTTTAAAATCCGACCAACTAGGAGGCAATTTTTCAACCATGGCAGCCACTTGAAATGTTTCACTAAGAACCATTCCTTCGGAGGCAATGTCACTTAGTATAACCTGTAACTCCTGGACTTGACTGATCACAGTCTTGGAATCAACCATTTTATAGTCCAAGAAACGGGTGACAACAAATTTCTTCGTGCCGGCATCCTCCGTCTTATATTTGCGTTCTAACGACTCCCATAGGTCTTTGGCAGTCGTTATTTTGCAATACACGTTATACAAAGTATCCTCAAGCCCATTCAACACATAGTTACGGCATAGATACTCGGAATGTTTCCAAGCATCAAGTGCACTCACTGCTTGAGCATCAGCCCCTTCAGCAAGTGTAGGAGGAGACTCAGTCAAGAACCTCGCAAGGTTCAAGGTAGTTAAGTAAAATAACATCTTTTGCTGCCATCTCTTGAAATTCAAACCAGAGAATTTCTCTGGTTTTTCAGCATGGCTAGCCACAGCCCGGGCAGCATCAGAACCAACCAATGGTCCCATAGTGGAGTTAGATGTAGAGGATGTAGTAGAAGCAGAAGCCATTTCTGAAACGATATAACCAAACAAATCAGTTCTAAATCAAGAATATGTTGCCTTCCAACAAAGTTGTTTTCAAAACACAAATCAAAGTAAAAATTTTTTTTTTTTTTTTAAAACATAAAAGAACGATGTTTTGGAATCTGTTTTAAGCTTGTAGGGACATCGTTCACAAAAAAAAATAATTGTTTTATCGATAAAGAACTTTGATTACAATACAAAAGAAACTAAACAAGCAGAATACATGATGTTAAGAAACAACAAATAAACAAAAGAAACAGAACAATGGCTGAGGATTTCTGTTGAACAGAGGTCCCTTAAAACAGATTTCGGGCCACCCAGGTGAATCCCGTCTGTCTCCCAGGGTACAACAGCCGGAGCAGGAGTACTGCCGGAGTTAGCCTAGCACCCGAAACCACTACCTGAAACGAGAGCACGAAGTTGCGAGAAAGCTGGAAATTGTTCTTTCTGTGTGTTGTGGAACATGTAAAAACTGGGGTTCATCTGCTGCACAAGACACCAGGTCTTGTATATATGCTGTGAACTCTGTGGCAGTTAGGAACTGGAGCATCCCTGAGTTATTAATAGGAAAGCGAACTGACTGTCTGTTACGAAAGCGAACAGACTATCTGTTACGAAAGTCCAACAGTCAGTCAACACTTCAAAAATATTTAGACGGCTCTCAAGCGTGCGAAGTGCAAAGTGCGCCATCAAAACGCCACATTGCGCCCATCGCCCGAGCCCGTGCCCGTGCCCGTGCGCGTGCGCGTTGGGTGCTTCGCACCCTTGTGCTTGGCCTTGGGTGTCCCTCAACATATGTGGGAACACAATCCCTTGAAAAGTCCCACTTATAAACTAATTTATAGTTTATCCTTCCACCAATGTGGGACAACAACTTCCACTCAGATTTTTCACAGCTTTTGTGTTTCAACCACACAACTTTGAGCATCGATATCTCATTCATCTTAGCTCCATTTTGAACACGGTTTAGTTCGTTGTGTTCCTCTCACTTAGGAGAACACATACGAAATGGTTTGGTAATTAATTGCAACAAATACAATTAATTATTAATGTCCCAAAATGAGTGAGAAATCATATTTTTCTCACTAAACTTCCAACACACTATACGGGAAATCTTTACTCTGCATAAAACCTGCAAGTGTGGACTCCCCTTCAAAATTCCACAAAATACAGTCAAAAGCTATGATTATCAACAAAATTCTAACCTTTTGTGTAATAATTACGGAAATTTATATAAGTTAAGATATCATTATGTATAGACTTTACTAGAGCATACCTCAAGTGCTCATTCATCCATACCTCCACTGCACCATATTCGGTAGCCTTTTTAAGTAGTAAATCGCCTTCCTTTTCACAACCACAAGATAACCAATAATCAGTACGATATGGTTTTTTTGGAATTTTAAGAAATTGGCTACTAATATGAGAACATATATTATATATGCAAACAAGTGATGATCATGATCATATGGTTGTTCATGTGATTACTCTAAATGAAGAAGACAAAATTCTCTGTGGCATTTCAACAAACACATTGTGGGTACCTTTGAAGAGGGTTTCTTAGCCCACGAAACTCAATGAATCAAACCCGAAAGCTCCCTAAATCATCCTAATAAAACATACACCATCCTATCATCATCATCATACAACAAAAAAACACCACAACGCCCAGTAATTCAACATCAAAATATGTTACAAAGACAATAATAGTCTGCAAAAAGCCTCACCTTTTTGTAAGGTGGTCTGAATTTTTTTTTTCAACAAAAGCAATAACAGACATATCCCAAAACCTAGGGGCCACACCAGGGGTAGCCCAAAGGTAAGAAACTGCATTTGATCCGGTAATGTGCTGTTGTATATAATATCACCACTACATCAAGACCAACTTCAACACCCACAAAGACGATATGAACAAAATCAATCAATTCAACGCCAACAACAACATTTGAGTGAAAATTTGGCCTCGAGATGGTGAATTTTGACCCATGTGAATAGGGTTCTCGTAAAGGTTTATCTTTAACCTTTTGCCTGAAAATGGAGATGGTGGTAAACAATTGAATGATTGAAGCTTTACAGAAGTAACAGAATCACCTCCTAAAGTTGCAATATCAGTCGCTCTATGTACATACATATTTACATTTACATACAGAGAGTGCCTTTTTTTCTACTTTTTTAACTTATTAATTTTTAAAAAATTAAAAAATTATTTATAGTGTTTGATAATCTGATGGTTGTGAGAGAAATAAGTTAATAAGTCATTTCATACTAACTTATTAACTTATTTGACAAATCAATAAGTCAAAAAATGCTTTTCAAAAGCAATCCCAAACACTCCCATACTCCGTTTCACTGAATTTGATCGTGAACACCTTTGCGTTTGTTGGAACACATAAAATAAACCGAATTACAGATTTTAAGTACTTTTACCCATTAATTTCTACAATTCCCACCCACTGACTCATCTTTTTAACTATTTCTTCACTCAAGAACACTTCCAAAACCTAGAATTCGGCCAAGAGTATTTTCTCAATTTGTCAGCGTAGTAGCTTTACCTTTTTTCACCATCTATTATTTTATTTTATTTTTGAGTAAATATTATGATTGTTACATGTGATTTCATCTAAATCTTGAATTTATCATTATCATATAGGACTTGCAGATATGGTTCTAATTATTATTTACATACTTGACATTTGTTCATTTTAAACATTTGCGTCCTTATAGTTTTAAAATTGCCAATGACCCTCTAATGTTTTATTTTTATATCCGTTTGTATCCAAAACCCTAACACCGTTAGTTATTCAGTTAATTCTTTTATAAAAATACTAAAATACCTCTAAGAATTAAAAATAAAAATAAAAAAATTATGGGACCACCTACATCTTCTTCTTCTCCTTTGACCACCATAAACACACACCTACATCCATCACCACCCATCGACACCACCACCCACCACTCATCGACGCCACCCCCCAAACCTTCTTCTTCCTATTTTCTCTACATCCACCACCACCCATCGACACCCCCACCCATCGGCACCAGCCATCAACACCATGAACATCATAACCCACTCCACCATCGACCTGCACACATCACCACAACCCCACTCCACCACATCCGCCCTCACCACTACAACAGTCGTCACCCACCATCAACCAAACCCATTATAAACCCTAATTACCACTGTTCTAAACCCTTCCTTCCTTCTCAAATCCGTAATTTCAAGTTCTCTAACAGTGATAGGCCTGTTGTGGTGTTGATTGGCAGCTATGGTGGTGGGGATGGGGTTGTGGTGAGGGGTGGTTATGGTGGTGGTGATGGGAACTCTTATGGCGGCGATGAGGGTGGTTGTGGTGATATGGGCTGTTATGGCGGAGATCGAGTGGTTGTGGTGGTGGTGGTGATGTGGCTGTTGTGGCGGCCAGGTGGTTGTGGTGGTGGTGGTGATGCGGCTGCTGTGGTGGTGGTGATTTGAAGAAGAAGATATTGATGGATGAAACCCATAAGATTTTTTATATTATTATTTAATTTTAAGAGTAGTTTAGTTTTTTAAATAATAATTTTAGCAGGAAAAATTAACAATGTTAGTCACTTAGACTCAAATGAAGATAACATAAACGTTTGGGGTTAGATGCCAATTTTGAAACCGTAGAGATGTAAGTGGTTAAAATGAACAAACGTCAGGGATGCAAATGGTAATTTACTCCAATTTTTATTTTCTCTTTCTTTATTAGTACAAGAACCTAATTTTTGTTAAATCTAAATGTTAATAAAGAGGTATTTTTGTCTTTTTATTTTTAAAACATTTGTTAACATTTTGAATTTTAAATATTGTGTTTTTAATGTAACTTAATTAACATTTGTGCTTTTGCATACACTAAATATACGTAACTAAACAAATATCATTTCTTCCTTTTTTTTATTGTTATGATATTTGCTCTTTGGTTATATGTCTAACTCGTTTATTAACATTTAAGTTTAATAAAAGTTAGGGTCATGGATTTTTTTTTTTTTTAAAAGAGAAATTAAAATTAAGGACCATATCTGTAAGTTTTAAAGATTAAGGACCAAATCTAAAATTTTAATAAAACCACAAAAACCAAAAGTAAAATTTACTCTTTATTTTTTAAGAATTGGCCAACCTAAAAAATACACCTAACACCATCTCAATTTATAAAAATATTTTATTAAAAATGCCATATTCACTATACCATGACAAAAGTTTATTGGGTATAAGTGTGAGTTTAATCGTAACGTGACATCTACATTACTGCACTTATTCACACTCATTAAGTTAAAACACATAAGATGACATAAGCGATAATCTAAGAAAGAACCAAGATATAGTTTATTTTTAAGAACGATATAATGTGTGCTTATTTTAGAATAATTTTACAAAGCGACGCATCAAGAAAATTTCATTATGGAGGTACAAAACAATTACTATTGACCAACCAAATGGACTAGCGGTATGATGTTTGGTTTGTGTCTTTGTGATGTGGATTTAAATCACCGCAAGTGAAAGTTTGAATAAAATTGATGGAATAAATTTGCAACTATAAACGGTATTTATATATTTATATTTTAAGATCATTATTAATTATATATATTTCTCAATTTCGAGTCTTTTATATACATACAAACAACAAAATTACATCTTCAAATAAAAAATTAAAAACTTTATTTGAAACAACAATCACTAATAATTAATGTTATATCTTCAAATACAAAAAAAAAAAAAAAAAACAATTGATAAAGTTTTAAACAATTAAAATACGAAAAAGTCAATATGTAAACATACATTTGTAAAATATAAGTAAAATAGTCATTTAATAAGTTATTTAAAAATATATTTATGTATTATATTTAAAAAGAAAAAATATGTAATTAAGTTTTTAACTTGAAGAAATATATAATTAATAATCTTATAAATAAGTAATATATATAAATTCCAATAAAAAAGGTAAAATCGAATTCTCTAAATGAGTCAATTAATTTAAAACAGTCAAAAATAAAACATTTAATACGTGCCGAGGCGCCGAGCCATCGCTCATGTATGCCACGAGCCCAACCCAAGCCCACTTTATTCACAACCCAGAATACAGCCCATTCGTATGATACATCATTACATCATACATACATGCGAATGCGATTATGCTCACACTTATTGTCCAAGCATGCAATAATTAAAAAATTTTCGGCTAGTAAACGAAACTTGCACGTTGTTATAAGGATATTAAATTTTGTAAGACTCGATTACGATGACGTGTAAATTAACATTCATCATCAAGAATAAGATCATGTTGAATCCGGATTTTTTTTTTTATAAAATACCATATATTTAAAGTTTAAATGAAACTTTGAAGCAAACTTTGACAAGTTGTACGTTTGTGCTTCAGTAACTTATACATTATTACGCACAACTTGACTTTGAATTAAATTTACACCCAAACTTAGATAAAAATAACCACATCACAACAATATATTTGAAATTTTGTAAAATATCATATTTTAAAAGTTATAAAAGAATAAAAAAACAAAAGGGTTTAGCACATGTCTTGTGAGAAACTTGCAAAGGACTCATTTTTGGCATATGTCTCGTGACGTAATTATGTTTATCCAATGCAATACTACGCTTTACAAAAAATAATAATAAGAGAATGGCTGCTGATCCTACCCTAGTTAAACTTCGCTTCTTTCTTTGTCAATTTTTTAGTGGCAAGATTATCTTGCAAAACTCCTGAATAAATCTCCGATAATACCGTGTTAAACCCAATTAGGTTTAAATCTCTGATGGTGTGATAGGTGAACTTCATATTATTATTGTAACTGCTTCAATATTGACAGATTAGGGGTGTTCAAAAATATCAGAATTCGAAACCGTATCCGAAATATCCGAAAATCCGAAATTTGGATATCCGAAATTTCGAATTCGGATTCGGATAGTGATTTTGAGAATTTTCGGATATTTTGGATATCCGAAATATCCGAAATATCCAAAATAGTTTTATAAAATTTTAAAAATATTAAATATTAATTAAATATTTCGAATGTTTTTAGATATTTAGGATATTTTAATAAAAAACTTCGAATATCCGAAAAAATTTTCAATAAAAAATATTATATTTTTATAATATTTATTAAATAATACAAAAAATTTTGAATTCGGATTCGGATAGTGAAATTCACTGTCCGAAATTTTTGAATATCCGAATTTTGAATATTCAAAATTGAAAAATACTTCATATATATACATTGATTGTATTATGTATTTGTTAAATTAACTTTTAGACTTCCGGCTACTCCTTTTTGTTATTTATTTCCGGTTAATAGTAAACAAAAGAACTTAACTAGCATCCAACTTCGTTTGCGTACATGCATTATGTGATAAAGTGTTTGTTGGCAACTTGTGCATTAATTTAAGAAGTTAATCATTTCTTATAAAGTGAGCCACGTATCAACATAAAGGCCACAAATTGATCATTCTCACTAGCTATTAATATTTTGGGTAAATTGCAAAACTCGTCCTCGACTATATGTCATGTATATTCTTTTCCCATTAATTCTGAAGCTCACAAATGCATTTTTACGACTATAACTTTAAATTATTGCGAAATAAAAAAACTATTTCATGTTTGGGAACAACTAGTAGTTGTTTATCATCTTTAGTTTGAAAGAATGTTATTGTATTTAATGCGATTTTGTTGAAACAAGTTACTTTTTGGTATATATATATATATGACATGAATTGTTTAATTAGAGAACATGACATGTTATGGTTATGTTACTATCAACGGCGACCAAATCCGCCGCTAAACCTCTGTAAATGCAGATACTAAAGGATATCAATCGTCACTAAATCTATGGATCACAAACGGATATATAATAGTTGTTTAGTGTAGCATTGTAGCGTGCTAATTTCTTTTTTACCAAAGGAGATTACTAAATACCAACAATATTCAGCTAGCAGCTAGCACAACAACTAACGCACCGATCGAATTATGGAAATCTTTTGATGGCCGGGTTTTCCATGACATAAATATATGTTAATTTGTCGCTAATCTCATTTATCAAGGTTATAAATGAGATTACCCACATGATTGATATCTGTGAATTGATCATTAAAAAGAACATTTAGGATTAATATAATTAAAATTATAAACATCATGAATTTATACTACAACAAATCAGGTGACTGTAGGCACTTTTTGATGTATATTTACCGGCTTAAAACGTGAGTTATGAACACATATGTATTATGCGTTTCAAAATACCACATGCAAACTGCTTTCCATATCTTTAGATTTACATTTACCAAAATCGATAGAAAATTACGCACTTAAAATTTCCTGATTTGTAACGAGTTCAATGTAGGAAAATATATAAGATTATATCAAATAGTGAAATAGACAAAACTATATGGCTAAACGTGAACCTTTTCAAGCTCCACTTGTTAAAGTGTATATTATAAATAAATATTCAGTAAAAAAATTTTAAGCAGACAATTTTTGTTTTCATATTCGCATTAGATTCCAACAGATTGTACATTTAGTTATTTATTGTAGTGCACGTACTCTTCGACATAAATTACTTTATATTTCTCAACTTGCATGAAAGTTCAAAGCACATTGAATATAACAATAATGTAAACGCGTCATGACTCATGAGAACCTCGATGCCTTTATCACATATAATTGATATTCATAAATGCATGTTTCTTATTATGATTTCATATATACATATGCTTAAAGGGTAAGTTTTTAATTAACTTTGGATCATAATTTTTTTGAACGGCGTCTAATATGCCACTAGCTACCTAACTTAACTACCGCAAGATCTGAACATCTAACTTAACTACCGCAGGATCTAAACATTCAACCTTCAAAATAGGTGAGACTATTACTTAATTGGATATAAGCCAAAATTGTGACTATGGCAATATATATAACCCAAATTTGTGTTGCTTTGTTTTGACTTTTGAAAGAATATTAAAAACTTTATGTTCATTTCTTGTAAAATCACGACTCAAAGTCAATTTTGTTTGTCTTTCTTCACTTTAAACCTTAAATACTCTCTCTCTCCCCCTCCCTCTCCCTCCTAACTAGATTTAGTTCGAATATATATTACAACCAAAACTCAAACTAATATTAATAATAACAATAGAAAAGACTAGATTGCGGATTTCTTAGAGTTCGGTTATTGGTGCTACTTAAGCCCAGACGTTCGAATAGGTTAACAGCAAGTGTGGTCTCTTTTCGAAGTCCTTGTTATTTGGGGTGTTATATCGGTCTAAGTGCTGCTATGTAAAGTGCAATTGTATTGTTTTCAAACTCGATTTAATCAGCAAGTGTGGTCTCTTTTCGAAGTCCTTGTCATTTGGGGTGTTATATCGGTCTAAGTGCTGCTATGTAAAGTGCAATTTTATTGTTTTCAAACTCGATTTAATCATCTTTGTTCTAGGTTTAAGTTTTTACTATGCTAGCTAGCTCTTTGGTGAACTTTTGATAAATTATAACTCCTTTTGCTCTTAAAATATATAAAGAACGTTGGAACAGAAAAGACTTATTGTAGTTAATAAAATTACAAGAGCTTTTAGGACTTTTAGTAATAATATTACTAGTGAGCAGCATTTGAAGTTCTTTGTTGGATTTTCTTGCGGACAATTACAACTTAGCAACAAGATAATAATTTATTTGATAAAAATTGATATTTATTCTATAATACGTAACCCATCTTTATTGACTATTTTCACCCCTCCTGATGTTTCTACTTATGAGGATGGTAGTCTGTCAACACGTGAGAAGAGATGGAAAATAAGATTTCATTACTCTATTTTATATAGAAAAACTGTCTTTTACAAAAATGAAAAAGAATACGTACGTCAGACCTAAAGTGATTAAACACCTTCGGATTACATGTATCCATGAGCTAGCCTTATACACTGAGTCTGTCATTCTGTTAGCTTAATAAGAAAATTTTTGAATGTAGTTGTTGGTTTATTAATTACACTGATGAATTAGTAGGAAATCTTAACATGGTTCCTGGTTCATCGATCTAGCTAGAAACCAGACCATATATATTAATAGAATAGTGTAATTGAGGAATAGTGCAATTGTATATATTAATTATTAGTTTTAGTATGCACGTGTATTATACGGGATTGAATAAATAAAATATTAGTGTAATAAAAATTTATTAATTATAAAGTGATATTATAAGATAAGAAATTATTGTAATCTTCCTCATTATAGTTAGAATGAAATTTTGTTTTTCAAACCAAACGTTTTAAGAAAATGTTAATATTTAAAATCTTCTTATTATAACTCTCAATTTTAATTATTTTTATTCATAAAAATTATAATTTATAAAAACGTCAATTTTAAAATATTTCGTATTTTTAAAAAAGTTTGATGTTTTAGAAAAAATTTATTTTATAAAAAAATGTTTCTTTAGAAAAAACATTAATTAAAAGTTCTCTTTTTAATTCATTAAAAAACTATTATAATCTTTAAAAAAATTAAATAATATAATTAGTGATTAAGGTGATTATTTGATAGGAGAAAAAATGGAGAAAAAATTGATAAAAAGAAATATGATGCTGACACGTATCACCCCTAATTACCATTTTATTAAAATATAAAGATAAAGATTTAGGTTTTATTAGTTTTATATGCATGGCCCATGTGACCGATATAGATTTCACAGGATTTCTCTTCTGTTTTG
>CM046436.1:4996639-5005555 GCA_025506505.1 Flaveria sonorensis
TAAATGAAGGAACAAGAGGGGATTTTTTTTTGGGGTTTAGGCATTAAGGGTTTTTCTCTGCTCGGTCAACGTGTCACATCGGTTGACACAGAATCCATGTGAATGCAGGAGCTGTCAAATCAATTTAAAACTCGTCCCTGCCATGGGTGAGTTCTCAAAAAGCAAAAAATATTTTTCGGTGGTGAGCAAAAATTAAATCATGATTTGTATATTATATATGTTAATGAAAATATTGATATATATCTATATATATATATATATAATATATCTATATATATATATCTATATATATATATAATGCTTGAATATAATGTGTAATCAAAGATACCTTTCTCACCTTAATTACAAATAAAATCATTATCCAAAATTCAATTTTGTCGTGGACCTTGGATTACTATATTATATAAATAGTTTTAGTAAACCCGTGTATTACACGGTTTGAATAAGAAATATTAAATAGATGAAATTTATTAATCATAAAACGATATTATAAGATAAATATAATTAAAATCTTTCTTATTTCAAAACAAACGTTTTAAAAGAATATCATTTTTTAAAACCTTTTTTATTATAACTTCCAATTTAATGATTTTTTTATAAAATTCTACTTTTTGAAAACACCATTTTAAAAATATTTTATATTTATAAAAAAGTTTGATATTTTAGAAAATTTTCTTATTTATAAAAGTTTTTGTTTAGAATAAACTTAATAAAATCTATTTTTAATTTATTAAAAAACTATTTTAATTTAAAAAATTATTAAATAATATTCTTATAATTATATGATTATTTAATAAGATAGAGAAGCAGGAAAAATTTGTTGCAAAAAATATGGTGCTACAATGTGTCGCTATATAACCATTACATTTTAAAAAAAAGGTCTTATCTATCGTTAATTTTTATTTAAATAATGATATTTTGTAACTGAGGTGAGAAAAGTATCTTTGTTTACACGTTATGCTCTCAAGCATATACATATGTCAATATTTTCTTTAATATCTATACTATACTAATCATGATTTAATTTTTGCTCACTACCGAAAATATTTTTTGCTTTTTGAGAACTCGTTCATGACAGGAGCGAGTTCTAAGTTTGATTTGACAGCTCCTGCATTCACATGGATTCTCATGTGACACGTTGACCGAGGCAGAGAACCCGCTCATGACAGAGGCGGATACCCCTAATGTCTAAACCTAAAAAGAAAAACCCCTCTTATTAACCATCTCTCTATAAACCTTATTTTTAAAAAAGTTCTTAATGAAGTGATCAGGAAACCATAATAAAACTAACCATAAACTTATCTAATAAAATGTCAAGGGCGGTCGTGTGAATGTGAAAATAAAGCGTTATCACGTAAGTTTACATAGATAAAAGGGTTTCGTCTCTCATACTCATAAATATATATAATTCTTTTTTGAGTGTGATCCACTTTATAATTATTTTTTAATCCACCTTATTATTATTATAACGTAAATATTAGCATATAAGTATTTTTAACTACTAGCTTACTTATTAAAAAAACATAAAAAGTACCAATAATAATTTATTTTATTAAACACTTCAAAGTAGAAAACGAAATAAAAATATGTTAAACATCAATCTTTTCTAAAATAAGTTTCAATTAAATCCACATTAAGCATGTTATGCGTTTTTTTTATTTAGATTGCCTCACAGTTTATTTGTTTCTGTTCCTCTCTCTGATCTCCACAAGAAAGTCAGTAGATATCTTCACTTTGTTAGCAAACCGTTCACCTTTTTATCTTTATAAGACGTTTGTTAGAGCATGATAAATTATAATTGAATTGTAGCTTGAAATTGACTAACGTATCAGATGAATGATCTGGCGAAGAACACACAGAAAGATGATAAAAAATTTAATGAAGAGTGATTAAAAAAAATTAGAGTAGAATGTATGAGGTAGTAAAATTATAAGTGTTTCGTATTTCTAGATTAAAATCAAATTTTAAAGTAATTTTGTTTAAACTAGCCGTTGTACGTCTAGTGGCTTCACCCCAAGAAACTCACGCTTGCTTAGGGAGGGCTTCTCCATGCCTCGTCAAGAACCACGATGCATTTCGTGGTGTAGGCTGATGTGGCTAGACCTCTTACTCACACTCATATGGTATTACACATAGTATTTTACAGGTTTTTACTATACTTTATTAAAGGTTTGTATTATATTTGGCTAAATAAACTATCAAATTGGGACTACTCCTTTTAACCATTAATTTCTTGCCCATATACACATTACTATATACATTAAGAATTAATGGCGTGGGATTGATGTAGATTTCGTAATTTTAAGCCAAACTAATGAAAGAACCGATAGGATTCGTTTGACGGTAGTTTTTTAAAACTTTGCTGGTTCAAAGAATTATTAAGCATGCCGTTGTCTGATTAAACAAAAACAATAAGATAATTTCAAGTTGTGTGACATATAATTTGTTGGAAAATATTTGGTCAGTTAATCACATTATATTATTGTATTGAACTATTTGCTGAAAACTATTACAGATTGATTCTTGACAGAGTCCGTAGAGATCCTTCGCTGGGAATCCAAAGCCTAGTCGTCGGAAGCTTCACGTCAGTGAAAATGCAATTTTATCGTACTGAACTATTTTCTGATATAATCTGATATAAATGATCATCACTGTGTTACAGTTGTTGAGCTGTCACTAAGAACCACCGATCGCTTCCATCTCCTCATGCTCTTGATTAATCTTAAATATTATTTTTCTTTTTTAAAAGAAAAACAAGATTTTACTAGAAATTAACTCATCAAGTGAATTTTATACCAACTTTATAATGAAAAATAGAAACATTTGTAACAACAATGACACCAATGTTTACTGACTATAGAAATTAGAAAGAAAAGTGAGACAAGAGTTTGTAAAGCAAAAGTGCATAAGAGAGGAAGTCGACGGTGGAGTGATTCTGATACAAAAATAAAAAATAAAAGTTCAGATATATTGTGATGAACAAACTTTGGCCCACACAACACTAAAATTGATTATATATAAGTATTTTTACTTTTTCTCTATTAGAAAAGAAAAATGAACCATTGCAACAAAAACTGCAAGATTGGCTACCTTTTTATTATCTTAAACTTAATTTTATAGTCACTATCTGAATTTTGGTGGTCTATATCTACAAAGACCAACGGAGTTGGTGGGGACAAAGTGATAAAAGGAAAAGGATGAGACTTGTTTGGTATATGGTTCTCATTTTATGGCCATTGTCACCTATAAATTATGTTAATTAGTCACGTGAATTAATTAAATTTACGGTATAATCACTTTTAAGCATTTTAAAAACGATTATTACTGATCAAGAAATCAATTAAAATAACACCACGTTTAGAAATATGAACTAATAATAATATGTATGCTGTTCCATAATAAATATAATATATATTCAAGACACTTAAATACTTATTTATCGGGGTTAAAATTGTTTAGCGAAGTTAATGATTCGGTTATATAAAAAAAACATCATTCACTATTAATAAAGGTGATCATTCACTACTAATATGGATTAACCGTGTATAAGAAAATACATAACTTAATAGTTTTTAAATATAATGTGATGTTATTTTACAAAGTGTATTTTTGCTATAAAGTGTAGAAGACACAATGAGTCTAAAAAATCACAAAAAATTATATCTCACAATCTAAATCAAATTTCAAAAAGTACTTCGGAGTCTTTGTTGCTCTCGTCGTCCTCTTTCAGAAAAAAATAAAAAAAAAAATTCATTGTGTCTTTTATGACATAATAACGTCATTGTGTCTTTCATAATGATACAATGGCGTTATTGTTTCTTTCATAATAACACAATGACGTCATTGCGTCTTTCATAAATGACACAATAAAAAAACGTTATTTTTTTATTTTTTTAATTATTCGTTTATTTTTTTTCTTAGTGGGGACGGCTAGGGGAACAAAAGCTCGGAATTACTTTTTTGAAATTCGATTTAGATTGTGAGATATAATTTTTTTGTGACTTTTTTTTGACTTATTATGTCTTCTCACACTTTGTAACAAAATATCATTTGTATTTGAACTCTTCTTTCTTAAATATTATATATTATATAAACAATTAATTTATAAGAAACATCTCACTTATTACATTTCAATTACTTTGCTAAACTTATTTAACGGATATCTCCAAAATTTCAGATTTACTATGATAAAACAAATTCAAATATCATATTTTTGGGATAAAGAATCGGCACTTTAGATTTTTGCGGGATTGTGATTACTTTTTATGAAACTGTAAAGTATATATAAAACTGTAAGTGTTTGCTCCTCTATTCTTTTTTTTTAGTTTTGCTCTTGCAGAATTACATTTCTTTTGGGGATAAAGAATCGGCAGAATTAGATTTTCGCGGGATTGTGATTACTTTTCATGAAACTATAAAGTATATATAAAACAGTAAGTGTTTGCTCACTCTATTTTCTTGTTAGTTTTTGCTCTTGCAGAATTACATTTCTTTAGGAAACAATGACACTGTCTAGTATAAGCTCAACCAATATAAATGTTGTGACGTCTAGTTTTTATAAAGTTAGCTTGGACGAAGCATATTGAACATCATTTTCATAAACATATTGATCGAAGAGGACACGATCAAGTTGCGCTTTTACGGATATGAAAGATTTCATATAATACAATGAAACAAATTAAAGAAAGATCGTGGTTACGATTAATCTAGACGTATAATCACAATACCAAGAAGTCAATGTGGATCTACAGTTTCATCAAAAAATGAAGGACGATAAAGTAGATAGAATTTGTGTTATTACTCTATTAAACTAATAGTTTTATCATAAACGAGTATATACGTTATGGTATGCATTTATAAGCTTTTTATAATATAATATGTGTTATTTGTTTTCAATTCAACCCTAAACTATGCAGCATGAAAGACATGCCGTTAATCAATGCAACGAAGTGCAAGTACGGCGTAAATAACAACCCACTACAAATGTAAAAAACCAATTAAGAAGAGATGCAACAAACGATAAAAGGAACTACTTGCACAGATGAACACCAACAATCTCAATCGTCGAGTAGAAAGTGATGATGGTTAAGTAGGTAGTAGTTTTATCTTTATATATGAAATGTAGTAGAAGAATTAATAAACATTTTTTAAATATTTTGATATGTTATGGAATTTTGTATTAGAATTGAACCCGGTCTGTATGAAATTTTGTAGTTTTGTTATTTAAATCTCTATTTTAAAAACCTGAAACAATATGTATCAAATTAAAAAGTAAAATAAAAAAAATTAAAACAAATAACCTACCCCGACAATGTCATGTATTGACTGAAAATAAATTAAATGTATAATTTTATTTGTTTTAGAGATATATTTTCCCACGACCTTGTCGCAAGGAAATGTTGTAGGTATTTATATACTTATAGCGATGACATCTATTGAAGGTACCTTTCCCACTCATTATCGGTGGTTTCTTAGTATAGTGGACACAATGAACATAAGATGAGTCGAAGTTACGACCATTCGGAGAGATGGATGGATATTGAGACGACTCTTGACGTCAGCATCATTTAGTGTCCTCTCTTCACATTCATCTTGTTGTCGAAGATAATCAATATGAGTCTTCTTTATCTAAGCTTACATAGGGACACACTAAGAAGACTCGAGTGGAAGGGGGTCATGGGGTCAGTGTTTATCATCCCATTTCAACTTTTTACATCATATGATTGTTTTGATCAGTCACTTTGTCACTCTTGGGCAACACAACTATGGAGAGTATTAGGGGTCGTAAGAGTGTACGTATCTTCGAGGCAGAGACCATCACCTATATGTTATGTCATTACCTGTGATTCTGGGAGATCAGACGCTTATTCTCTTGACATAGATATACAATTATATTTACACATCATGTATTATTATATCATCAATTATAAACTAGTCATTTGTTTAAATGTTTGTAGCTTGTCATTGTTGAAGAAAAAATCAAAACAGTAGACACACTTAACACTACATGAGAAGCGGAGTTGAAGTCACTATGGAGGGTTCGAGAAATCATTTAACTGATTTCGCAAACCCATTTTGACTTGTCATCTAGCTAGTTTGGACAATGGGTTACACAGTTTTTCCATGTTAAAAGGTTTAAAAGTATCTAGGTTGTTTGACACCTATCATTCTATATTTAAGGCTCAGTTTGTCAATTTTTAACACTGCTAGCGTTACATGATTCTACAACTATTGATTTGGTTGGATCGATTATACTTTCTATATATTTACTTTACTTGAAATTTTGTTGGATCGATTATACTTGTTATTTCGATCTGCCGCAGGTTAAGAAATATTGATTAATTGTGTTTAGTTTCATGTATCAGAAGTAACCACAAACAAATAATAACTTAATCAAAGAAGTTAGAAGATGAATTTCAAAAATCTAACTCAATTGATCCGTTTGCACTCTCTTGTATGTTACCCTACTTATAATTCTCCATTAATCTACAATGCAACTAAACATACTCGTCATAAACAAGTCTTGAACTCTTTCCCTCAACAGAAGCATTATAGCTCTAACCTTAAATGAATTTGTTATGATGAACTCAACCCTCACCTCACTTTATACTATTCTTATATTATACTGGAAAATAAACAATTATATTTGACGGATTTCAAAGTTTACTTTAACAGTCTATAAAAGAAATTCAAATTGTGCTACATATTCGATCTTATACTATACATATTCTTATATTATACGGATTTCAAAATGTTTACTTTATATGGATTTCAAAATGTTACTTTATACATATCTTATATTATACGGTCCATTGTATTATTATTTTCTTAATCTGAATGATCTTTGGTAACCCATTAAAACTTTTGGAATTTTAAAACGGACTCCTTACAGGTCTTTAATAAAATTAAAAGAATACATACTGAACAACGAATTACAGACTAAAACCATAGCCATCATTAATTAAAAATAATTATGGACATATCAATGGAAAAATCTTTTGTCACTAGCTTTTGGTTGTCTTCAATCGCTTATTAGGATCGGGTATTGTCTATATGTGATACTCTATTTTTTATTAATGGCCGGACGAAAAAACTATATACTTACTTCCTACCATATTATATATGTACTATTAATGTTAAACTATTAAACTTCATTGCCTCTGAATTAAATCATTATCTTCTCAATTTGTCCTTTAATCATACTTATGTCGATAGTAATTTTTTGATGACATACACAAGACCACACCCTCAGCGCCTATACACAACTAATTTGGATTCTTTTTTTTTGTTTGACTTATAACGTCACATGACCCATCCCCTTAATATATAGGTACTAGCTTTAGTTACTCGTGTATACACGGAAATAAAAAGTTAAATATTAAATAACATAAAAATATAAATAAAACCAAGTGTGTTATATATTAAATAAACATAAAAACTTTTAATTATAAGATCACAAATGAGTCAACATCCTTGTACACTATATTTGTAGTAACATTAGTAGTTTTGCCCTCATTATCTAAAGCTAAGAGTTTCAATCCATCTTTACTCTTAACTTGTGACATGACGACATAAAGCGACCATGCGTAAAAATAGGTTCTTTTAAGTACAAGGCGACTCTTGACAGAGATTGACCTTAACCTTTTGTTTATTGTCATAACAATATACAGTCAAAGAAAACTAGCTTCTTTTAGACTCAAAGGAATCCTTTTGACAGTCAAATCGTGAGCTAGATATTAGTGGGTGTGAGGATATTAGTATGAAGAAATTAAGATTTGAATAATATACACTGAAAAGTTCGTGCGATAATGAGATCAATTTCGATTATTTTGATCATGTAATTAGATATAGGATATAGTATGGAATCGGTTGGATCGGTCTATGACTGTTCATAATATCTCTGATTAGTTGTTGATTATTATTTTAATATTAACTTTAGTAAACCTATGTATTATACGAGTTAAAAAAATATAATATTAATATAATAAAATTTATGAAGTATAAAATGATATTCTAAAATAAGCTATGATTAAAATTACGTATGAGTATAACTATAAATAATAAAATAATGATATCAACTTTTAAATTTTTTTCCAAAAAAGTTAAACAAATTTATTTTCAAAATCAGCCGTATTAAAATTTTAATTTTAAAATTTCTTATTATAACCCCTAATTTTAATTATTTTTAGTTTATATAAAAATTTACTTTTTAAAACCACCAATTTTAAAATATTTTTTATTTTAAAAAAGTTAGATGTTTTAAAAAAAATTTATTTTTTAAAAATTTGTTTTCTAGAAATAACATTAATAGAAAGCCATTTTTCTTATTTATTAAAAATTAGTCTAAAAATAATTAAAAGTATTTAATATTTTTTAATTTATATAATTATTTAAGAGAGAGAGAGTGAAAAAAATAAATTTAAAAAGGAATATACCAAGTGTCCCTAAGTTACTCTTTAATATTAAATTAATATAGATTTTATGAGTATTTAATGACATACCAAAAGCTGATACAATTATTAATATTTTCCTATTTCCACAGGCCGACAGTCCACATTTTAATCATAGTAACCAACAATCTTAATAATGCATATTAAACAGCGTGAAGATGAATAGATATTCATACAAAGGTTCCTGTGAAATATAATTGATTCCCTTTATATGTTTGAATGAACAAATTTCCATGATAAAAATAGAAGATTTTGATGTATTTACTAATAGTAGTTTAGTTTTTTTTTAACGATTAAAGTAGTTTAGTTAACAGTGGTAATTAACCCCATGGCTTTTCAAAAGAAAAATCGTGGGTACGAATCTCGCTTGAAGCAAAATTCTTTTAGGCTAAGACAGGGAGTTTTTCTCAGTTGTAGGTTCTTAGGTTCCTCCTGAGGCGTTGGTGTTATGGTCCCGACTTAAAAA